>JAXCGZ010013360.1:0-77500 GCA_037179515.1 Halocaridina rubra | reverse complement strand
AATGAAAACAAAAGAAAAACAAAGAATTGCAGTAGAGATAAAACAGGCCAAATTCTAAAAACAATCGTAATGAAATAGAAAAAAAAATAAGTACATCATTCATTCTATAAACCAACAGAAAAAGTATTGCTAAACAACGGAGAAACAAGAACTCGTAACAAAAACGGTCGGTTTTGGGCGAAAATATGAGAATTTATGGTAAGATAAAGCTTACCTATGGTTACGGGCTTCTGGGCGGCTGCCGAGGCGACCAAAAAGAATAATATGGCTGATATCAATTCTTTCACTGACAGCCTCATTGTCACTGCTGCAACTCTCCTCAACTGACTCTCCCATCTCCACTAACTAACTTTATATACCCCCCACTTGGGCAGTGTCATTTTCGCCGCTCTATCGGTCACCTTAACCGTTCATTAACTACCTACATACCTACCTACCTACCTACCAACCATCCTACTAACCTACTCGAAGGCCCACCCAATTACCGTCCTACCTACCCTATCTATTAGCGCTCAGAGGATTCCATTGTGGCATTGCACTCAGGATCAGCTACACCTTCGGCGTATTCAGAAAATCATGTAGCCACAATAATGATAATTAATAAGGACTGCTAAAATGATGATTATAATAAACGAGCTTCGCTTTTCCTCTATCTATCTATCTGTCTTGATATTTTAATCTGAAAATGCTTGAGATTATATCAGTAATATAAGACACACACAATCCATAGTTTTAAGGACAGGTATGATAAGTATCACTAAGTAGAAAATAGAACCGATCAGGAGACGGGAAGATACGAGCTTTGGGCTCTTTCTCGTAAACACAATTAGGTAATCACACACACACACACACACACACACACACACACACACACACACACACATATATATATATATATATATATATATATATATATATATATATATATATATATATATATATATATATATGTGTGTGTGTGTGTGTGTGTGTGTGTGCGTGCACACCACACACACACACACACACACACACTCATATATATATATATATATATATATATATATATATATATATATATATATATATATATATATATATATATATATATATATATATATATATATATATATATATTATGTATGTATGTATGTATGTATGTATGTATGTAATTACCTAATCGTGTTTACAGGAAAGAACCCAAGCTTGTTCCATTTTGTACTTAGTGATACTTTTTTTTATGGTTGTGACAAAAGGACGGGCAAAAAAATAATAAAATAAAACAGCCCTCATCGGGCCTGGGCACGAAGAATACATAAAGTAAAGAGAAACAGGTATGGAGAGTGTAATGACTTGTTAGATGTGAAGGGATAATAAAAGATGTGTAATGAACATCCAAGAATATTTAGTGTAGCTGTAGGCACAGAAAAAGAACCGTAACTGAAGGAAGACTTAACATCGAACCGTCCTGGACAGACCTATTTAAGTTCAAAAAACCTTCTGCTGTAGTATCGCAACGGGTGGCTGGTACCATGAGCCAACCTACTACTACTTAATTGTGCTTATAGGAAAGAGCCCAAGCTTGTTCAATTTTGTACTTAGTGATACTTATCATACTTGTCCTTAAAACTATGGATTGAGTTAGAATTAACTACTACTTCGCTTAACGAATTCCAATTAATATTAACTACTCTTACATTAAAAAGTACTTCCTTACATCCTGCAGAAGTTTTCTTACGAAGCTGCAAACTACGACCTCTAGTTCTAGTGCCTGCCATATCAAAATATCGATCCCTATCCACTCTGTATGTATGTAAGTATGTGTGTATGTACGTTTCATTATCAAATCTTTCGACTTCTCCTGTCAGGGGTCGCCACCACGGATCCATCTTCTCCATATCCCCCTATCCCTTGCGTCCTCTTCTGTCACACCGCTCATCCGCATGCCCTCCCTCACCATATCCATAAATCACCTCTTTGGCCTACCTCTTCCCCTCCTGCCCAAACCATCTCAGTCTCACCTCTCTCACCATGTATGAATATACTAAAAAATATTTACTTAATTAATTTTACCTTACTGTACTTACGGGAAAAAAGCCCAGTGTTCGTAATTCCCCGTCTCCTGGCCAGTTTTATTTTTACTTACTAGTACTTATCATATATTTCCTAAATACTATTAACTATTTAGCATTCACTGCTTCCTCTATTAGCGAATTCCAATTATCAATTATTCATACACTACAAATACACTTCCTTAATCCTGCACAGTAGTTTTCTTACGAAGCTTCAAACTATGAACCACCCATATCAAAGTATTGCCTATTGCACGTAACTCCCCGTCACCTAGTCGGTTTCCGGGTCATTGATGCTTATTATGTCTTTCCAAGAAATAATAATTGCACTCAATACTGAGTTATTTCCTAATCCAATGTGTGTATATACCTAATTGTATAAGTGTGTGAGTGTGTGTGTGATTACCTAATTGTGATTACCTAATTGTGTTTACGGGAAAGAGCCCAAAGCTCGTATCTTCCCGTCTCCTGATCGGTTCCATTTTAGACTTAGTGATACTTATCATACCTGTCCTTAAAACTATGGATTGAGATAGAATTAACTACCTCCTCGCTTAGCGAATTCCAATTATCAACTACTCTTACACTGAAAAAGTATTTCCTTACATCCTGCGAAGAAGTTTTCTTACGAAGCTTCAAACTATGACCTCTAGTTCTAGAGCCAGCCATATCAAAATATCGATCCCTATCCACTCTATCATAACCATGAAGGAATTTAAAGACTGTCACCATATCCCCCCTCACTCTTCTAGCTTCGAGTGATGGTGTGTGTGTGTGTGTGTGTGTGTGTGTGTGTGTGTGTGTGTGTGTGTGTGTACACCTGCGTCAGAGAATTTTCCATGATGTGATTATCTTGGGAAAGGTGGGGAGGTGGGGGTGACGGCTACCAGCGAGAACGAGAGAGGCTCCTTTATCACTGTGGCAGTGGGATGTAAACCCTCAGAAGTCATCCAAGTGGAATGAATAAGTGGTGGGAATGATGAGGGATTCAATGAAACCTCTTGAACTCATCATCCGTTGGTTGGACACAACGGATGCAAATCTCTATCAAGATCTGTCACGCCATAACCTCTTGCATGGATGCCAAGCGATTCTAGTGCCTGACGGATGGCACTCTGACATCTTGATTTCATTTTTGTTTTATCCTGGGGATTTTGGTAGACACGTGATTTATATATATATATATATATATATATATATATATATATATATATATATATATATATATATATATATATATATATATATATATATATATATATATATATATATATATATATATATATATATATATATATATATATATTGAGAAGACGAGGATGTATAGATGTAAAACTCAAATTTGATATGACCGGGTAAGAAAGCTCACACTAATCAGAAATTTTTTTGATAAAGTAATTGCTTTGGCTCGTTCAATATTAACAAGGATCCCATAAAGATCCATCCTGATTGCTCATTCTCCATATATTGCTGAAGAGGATAGTTTAATTAAAAAAAGATTAGGATTTACAAACTCTTCAAGAATATATACTAGATTACTGGAGAAACTGGACTACTCAAGGATTTAGCTTGGGTCTCCTTCCGTTTTACTTTCTTAAAGAAGAAGAAGAAGAAGAAGAAGAAGAAGAAGAAGAAGAAGAAGAAGAAGAAGAAGAAGAGTGTATCTTATGAATATTCGCAAGTTCACTTTTTATTTTATGGTCAGACATTCGAAGAGGAACTATTTCACACAAGTCGATATCTTACAAGCATATTCCAAATATTTTTTCTATATTTATTTCTTTATTTTATATTTTACCTAATAAATGTGAATATCTTTATCCCATGTGGTTCTCTGTTGTTCAACGTTCTGTTAGTCCTGCCTTGTCCTTAATCTACTACTTTTTCTTCATCTCATGCTTTATTGGTGCCCGAGCCCGATGTAGGGCAATTTTATTTAACTTTTCCGGTGCCACACTTAAAAAAAAAAAAAAAAAAAAAAAAAAAAAAAAAAAATATATATATATATATATATATATATATATATATATATATATATATATATATATATATATATAGTAGTCGCCGTGGCTCAAGCGGTAGCGTCCGCGACTCTGAGGCGTCAGGTCGAGGGTTCGCGCCCCGTCACGGCCTGAGGTTAGCAAGGGCATGCACTCAGGGTAAGGATTACATCTGCCAAAACAAGTCCTTCGAAAGAAGGCAACCGTCCTAGCCCTTGGTAGAAAAGGGAGTCCGTGACGTAAAACCGGAACAATATATATATATATATATATATATATATATATATATATATATATATATATATATATATATATATATATAGTTCCGGTTTTACGTCACGGACTCCCTTATCAACCAAGGGCTAGGACGGTTGCCTTCTTGCGAAGGACTTGTTTTGGCAGATGTAATCCTTACGCTGAGTGCATGCCTTTGCTAACCTCAGACCGTGACGGGGCGCGAACCCTCGACCTGACGCCTCAGAGTCGGAGACGCTACCGACTGAGCCACGGCGACTACTATATATATATATATATATATATATATATATATATATATATATATATATATATATATATATATATATATATGAATGTGTGTGTGTGTAACTACCTAGTTTTGATTACGGGAAAGATCCTTGTGGTCGTAACTCCCCGTCTCCTGAGCGTTTTCATTTTTTTTCTCAGTCAAACTTATCATAATTGTCTTTTAACTACGGATGCAGGTAGCATTTACTGCTTCTTCCCTTAGGGAATTCTAATTATCAACTATTCTTACACTATAGATGTACATCCATACATCTTGCAAAGACATTTTCTTACGGAGCTTCAGACTATGACCTCCAGGCCAAGGGCCACCCATATCTAGGTACCGCTCCCCATCAACTCTCAAACCTAAGGAGGCATATCAAAACCAGTATCATATCTCCCCTCTTTCTTGTAGCTTATGTGTGCTTACTTGAATGTGCTAACCTGTGTGCGCTTTCCTAATTGTAAGTACACACAGGTGTGTTGTCCTAATTTTGTGCTTACAGTTAGGTAAGGACGCACAGTTTATATGTATATATATATATATATATATATATATATATATATATATATATATATATATATATATATATATATATATATATATGAAATGGAAATGCCTGAAAGAGAGAGAGAGAGAGAGAGAGAGAGAGAGAGAGAGAGAGAGAGAGAGAGAGAAATAAACAAAAATCATGGAGGTAAGCGTGGGAGAGTCGCCATAGATGCTGGATACCATAAAACTTTGTTGTTGAAAAAAACTTTCCCATGTGAAAGAGTCATGGGGGCCAGCACGTCACAGTGCCACAGAGAGAGCCGACATCTCTCCTCCCGGATATATCTCGTTGGAAGCCCTTGTTTAACAACGTCCTCTTGACACCCATGGACACGCTCTTCAACACGCCTGTACATTGGTTCACAACCTCGCCAGCAGCAACCATTGTTGACGTAAGTATGATCATTAGCACCAGCTACGCGAGAAAGAGGGCGCTGGTAGACCCCATCGTCAGCCGCAAAATTTGCGCTTCATAACCACTTATGCAACCACCATTAACTTAATCGCTCTCTTCACGTATAATACTTTGAAAAACGTAGGGGTTTATATATATATATATATATATATATATATATATATATATATATATATATATATATATATATATATATATATATATATATATATATATATATATATATATAATATATAACAATTTTATTACCTGCGAAAAAGATTTTCACCTCCACGGGACTCTAGATCGCGTCGCAAGTTGCAGAATCATGCCACCATACCAACTAAGCTACTACGACAGATAAAAATCTACATACCATAACCCAGCTAGATCGGACTTTCAATGTCAGCCAATTACGGTTGTATATATATCTACAATGAAACCGGGAGTTTTAACAATGCTAATTATCACGGAAAAACTTTTTAGACCCCCAGGACAAGAAAGCCTTTGTCGATGGGGAACTAGAGGTCTGGAATCTATCACTCCTGGCAGAACTAGTATCCATTTCAAAATCACCAACCAGCGAGACATGCCTGTATCCTTTCAGATTTGATGTCAGCCCAAGAAGCCCTAAAGAATACCTTCATTGGGGGTAAATATAGGGGTGATAACTGAGATTCTTCTCCACTGAAAGACTGCATCTTATCTGGGGAAGACCATCAACATAGCTTGTATAGTCAGCCTCATTATGATCAGAAAAACGGAGAAGTTGACTGCACCGCAAAACAAGCTTCCTACGATGCAGATGTCCAAATATATCAACCTCCAATGCAACACTAAATAAATAACTAAAAAGGTACTAAGAGGCTAATAAGTATGGCACCTACGAATACACAACCATTGTATATTAATGTATCTGCCTCCACCACCTGGTGTAATGAAGTAACCAACCTGAAACTCATTGCTCTGCCCATAAAAATCTCCCAGAAGTAAGACAATTAATATCTACAAAACAAGACTGATAAAAATCCAACGGACAAATCCTTAACAACAACATCTAGAGATACGTTTAATACCAATGATAAGTTCGAAGACCCCTCCTGCTCTACATTCTAGAATGGGAAACCCAAATTCCATTTCCAGCAACAACATAAATGCCATTCAAGCAAATTATAACATCCTAAAAACTGGTTTGACTCCTGGAATTTGCTGTAAAGCTTTCCCTTAGCTAGGTAAAAGTTTACTACACCTCACACCCTATTTAGTTATCTTCCCTCTCAGATATCTTCCTTACAGTCGAACCCCGACCAGCTCAAAAGTTTCAGCTGACGCCATCACCCTCTTCCTCTTCCAAACTGTTCTATTTATCCTTTCCTCTTCCCCTTCACCACCCAGAAAGATACAAAGCATTATTCTGTCTTCATAGAAACTTTTTATTTTCTACTACTCCAAGTGTACTTACATAATTTATCTATCATTAACTGAGATAAATTGGATTTAATCATCACTTTTAGTTGCAGAACAACCCTGGATCACCTTCCGTATGACCTCTATTGCAGGTTACCACACCAAAGGCTCTACTCTGTGAGTTATATATCATTGCACCATCAACGTCTCTTACAACGTGCAAGAAATGCAAGAGCGGGCTTCTTTTTCTACCACCTCCAAAAATGCCCCATTTCATCAACTCTTATTACACATAGGAAGAAATATGAATATCATTCTATCTCCCATAGCAGCAGCTTCAACCAAAGTCTATTTCCTTCAAACTCCGGCTATCCCAGCTCTTTATCGTGATTCTTTTTCTCTGAATGCTTGACTGGATCTCTTCATTCCAACTCCAAGGCCCGATTTCTTAAACAATGTTAACCTAGGATACCATATGTTAGTTAGCTAGACACACAGATATATTTCATAAGCGCATCTGAGGCGATTCTGTGTATGGCAATGATCCCACGTGGGATCCTAGCCATACACAGAACCGCGTCAGATGCGTTTATGAAATCCATTTGTGTGTGTCTAGCTAATTAACAATATGACATCCTAGATTTACACTGTTTAAGAAATCCGGCCTAAGTATCCATATAGTCCTTCCATTTTCCTGAAGTCACATCGAGAACCTTTCTAGCTTTCTTCCTCAGTGCATGTCCAATGTCCTCCTTCCTTGTACTTTTATAGAACACAAGTCCACATGAAATACAGAAAATCAACAAATAAGTAGCTGTGTTTTATGCTCTGTTTGTTCTAAATTGATTTTCAAAAATAGAGTGGAACTCTCTCAGAGATATGGTCTTATGTGCTAAGGACATAATGTTTTACTAACAATGGCTCCTAATCAGTCACTTTAAGCTAGGTACATATTTAACAGACGTTAACTACTTAACATGTTAACAAATATATGTAACAAGCGTTAAATATGTATATAAGCTTAAGACTAACGAAGATTAAATGTGTATGCTGAAGAGGGCCTAATTAGAGTACGTCATTTAAGATTCAACTAAATAATTTTATAGATAAGATATATACATTCTCTTTAAAGTTTCTACTATGCTAATGACAATATTTATAGACTTAAATCCTGTCATTCTTAGATCTGTGCAACTTCCATGTAGATAAATAGTAGAAATCTGATTTATATTTGATATATGATTAAACAAGTATATTCCCTTATTATTTCTTTTTTAATTACGCATTAAAGGGTATTAAAATGGCCGTCATAGTATTCCATAAAAAAAACTAAATTCTCACTCCAGATATTTATAGGTCGTTTTCTGAACATGCTTTGGCGGGCTCGATGAGCATTTGTTTGTTTACACTGAGACGACCTTTGGTCGTAGTGCCACATATATTTGTAGGTTTTGTTAGAATAAAACTTCGCAGAATGGGAATATTGGGCCTATCAAAGCTCATAGCAGACGTGGCACCTTCTGCTGTGAAAGAAAATGAAATGAAGAATTATTTTGGTAAGTGCTATTTATATAGTATAGGTAAAAAATTGCGAAAGGTTTTCAGGCCGAACACTGACGCTCTTCGGTCTTTTCGCCCACATGTCCATTCGCTAACGAGTCGTTTCTCCCAAATGTCGGAATTTCCCAAACCTATAATATCAGCTTGGTTTGAGCTGCTTTAATGGTGATCATTACTGATGTGGCCAAACACTGACATTTCACGGTCTTTTCGCCCACATGTCGGATCGTCAACTCGTCATTTCTCCCGAATGTCAGGGTCTCCCATACCAAAAATTTCTGATCGATTTGAACTACTCTGATGGCGATCATTACTGACAGGGCCCAAAATTGTATCAGCACCTTGTGTTTTTTCCAAATATTGGGATCTTCCATACCTATAATTTCTGCCTGGTTTGAGCTATGCTAATGACGATCATTACTAACAGTGCCAAAAATGATATCCGCACTCAGTGTTGGAGAGTTTGGGTGCGAGTTATTTGCATTGTGACTGAATGGCACTGGGAACACCTACAGTTTAGCGGGCCATACCAATGTTCAAAACCTACCAATATATGGCGATAGGCTCTGACAAGAGAATTGGCGGATGAACACACGACAAAACTGGTGAAAAAGAGGCATACGAAACAATTTTTGTACTCACCTAACTAAAAATACCTACCTAACCTCTTAGCCAGGGGGGCTTCGCCCTCCTGGGACCCCCCATCTTACTACCTTAACTAAAAATACTTACCTAACCTACAGTCGAACTACTTACCTGAATGGAGGGATGAGGTCGCTGAGCGGTATGGCCCACTGAACTGTAAACTACCCTGGCACTGTGCTATTAGTACGACCGCTTCGGCAAAGCAAGCTTACCACTCCTAGCATTGCGGCATGTCAAACAGGAATTTTTGGGTATTCTTATCAGATTTTGTTAAAGATTGTCACAAGTTTATAAGGTAAAGATTCGTTTAAGGCACCCCTTCTGTAACTAACCTAACCCAGTTAGGCTAGGTTAGATTAGTTATAGAAGGGGGGCATAAAACGATTCTTTACCATATTTAGTCATGGGTCAGTTTAGACTCCAGCAATGTTCAGAGACAGCACTCTGGTGGGAGTTCAGAGTATACACTTATGAAAGCTATAGTAATAGACTAAAATAATTGTAGGAAACAGACTGTGGCTAAGATTCGTTTATGCATATTTCCATAATTCAGATTTGGATTAGGATAGGTTAGTCCAAAAAATATAAGATGTATAAATCTATTCTTTGCCTATGGTGATAAGATTAATTTTATGTACTCTTTCAAAGTTCAAATATGAGTTAGGTCAAGTTTGATTACTTATAGGGATGGATGGGTCAAACCAAAATAGCTTGACTCTGTGGTAGGAAAATACAGATGAAGGGATTCCCAGTCTCCTCACTCTGGCCCATTCAGTTGACTTTTACGACACACAGGGGAATATGGAGAAAGTATTTTTGCCCCCTTTTGAGAGAATATGTACAGTAATATAGAAATAGGGCATGCTGAACAAATGTCTTGATTGGTAGAGAAAGATAAGCACGTATTTTATTATCTGGATAGAGGACAGAATTAGCATTTATCTGTTCACAATCAGTCTTATGAACAGTGCAGTTAATGAATGCCTGTTATTTTCTCCGTACTTATTGACTTACGTAATATATTAGTTCCTTGATAATCTGATTACAGGAAGGAAAGTAGCAGTAGATGCTTCTATGAGTCTCTACCAATTTCTAGTTGCTGTTCGTCAGGAAGGAAACATGCTAATGACAGCTGATGGTGAAACCACAAGGTTAGTTCTTTCAGAGTTTTGTCTCCTTTTTGTCTTTCACTTTAAGCATCAGTGCTGCAAACATTATACAAAGGGTTGTCTGTTTATGATATTTCATGGTAACAACATCGCCCATAAATTATTTTGCTTCTTATTTTATATATAATTTTTGGCCTGTATTATGTCTCCCAAGTGTAAAGCAGACTCTTCTGATGGTACTGCTTCCAAGAAAAGGGGAGCCATCAACATGGACGTGAAACTAGAGCTAGTTAAATGCATGAAAAAGAGAGAAACTTTACTACTGCATTAGCATAGGTGCTTATTTAGATGCATTTCAGGAACAGAACTCTGACATAAGTCAAGTACCCCCTTGTATATAGTTTATTTTATGATGAACCCAATCGTTGTGAGAGTAGGGAACTGCCAGGACAGCTAAATGTTTAGTGTGCCTTCAGTTACTGCTCTTTTCCTATGCCTACGTCTACACTGAATACTTTTGACGTATTTATTACACGTTTCTTTTTTCCCCTTTATATCTGACAAATCACATCACTCTCCATCTCGGTTTCTCATTACTTACTTTCTTGTTCCCTTGGTGTAGGACCCAATGAGTGCAATTTTCTTTGCTCATCCTGGTGTCACATAAAAAAAAAAAAAAAAATATTATTTATTATATATTATATATATATATATATATATATATATATATATATATATATATATATATATATATATATATATATATATATATATATATATATATATTTTTCTATTGATCTGAATATATCTGTATTATGTGATCATTCTTTTTATGCTGATATTACCTGTGTAGTATAATAGAATATGTATTGGTTTCAGCCATCTGATGGGTTTCTTCTACCGAACAATTAGAATGGTGGACAATGGCATCAAACCAGTTTATGTTTTTGATGGAAAACCTCCCGTTATGAAAGGTGGTGAACTTGCTAAGCGAGCGGAAAGAAGGGAAGTAGCTCAAAAGGCATTGGAAAAAGCAGAAGAAGCAGGTTAGTAACAGGGTTATATATATATACAGTACTTGTGTTTTAATACTTTGCTCAATTATCATTTCTGGGAATATATTGAATCTACTTTACTTATGTCTGATCACCAGTAGGGTTTCTGTAAGGCAAGATCCACAAGTGACCTTCTATCTTATCTCACTCAGGTATGGTCATCATCTCTGAAGACCTATGGGGAAATCCTATTTCCTTGCCTTTGATATCTTTAAGGCTTTTGACAGAGTATGGCATAAGACCCTGTTAGTCAAACTTCCTGCATATGGCTTTACCCTTTTGCACTGTTCTCTTGATTTCCTTCTAATCATTTTATGTCTGTGGTTGTTGACGACACAACATCTAGCTCATCCCCAGTTACCAGTGGTGGTCCATAGGGGTTTGTTCCTTCTCTACATCAGCGATCTTTTCTAGTCCCCATCCTTCTCTCTTCTCTTTGCCTTTGCCGACGATTCTCACCTTCATGTTTCCTCTGCCTTTTCCTAACCACTTTCATCTGCTGCTCGGAAGCAGTTTCGCATCACTCTTTCTTCAACTCTCAACTCCAGTTTACAGAGAGTATCTGAGTGGGGCACCTAAAATTAGAGTGGCCGGAGTAGTGAGTGCCCCATTCCTTCCACTTCCAGACTCTGGAACTCTTTCCTCTTCATTCTAACCTAACTTTTATGACGTTTCTACCTTCAAAAAGCTGATGTATCATCATTTCAGGGCCTAATCCTCCCGTATTTCTAGATCTCCATTACTTTGACTGTTCTTTCAGTATGTCCTTTTCATATTGTTTATGATTCATTTATTTCTGCCTTGTCTTTAAGTTGTTAATTTTTTTCTTCTTAGTGTACTCTTGGTGCCCAGGCCCGGTGAGGGCAATTTTCTTTGCCCGTACCAGTGTCACACTCATGAAAAAGTAAAAGTATATGTCTTTGTATTATTCTTTATACATAAACATTCAGACAAAGATATTTTGTCCCTACTTTACACAACACTTTTTAATTTCAGGCAATGTGGAAGACATAGACAAATTCAGTCGTCGTTTGGTGAAAGTCACCAAGCAGCATTCAGAAGAAGCCAAGACCTTACTGAAGCTTATGGGAATTCCATACGTTGAAGCCCCTTGTGAAGCGGAAGCTCAGTGTGCTGCATTGGCAAAGGCAGGAAAGGTAAGTTATGTGTCATGTTACTAAAAAAGGATGTCTCCTTTTAAAAAGAAGGATTTTTGTTGTTACCATTGCATTATTTTGATATGGTTGTTTGTAGTGAGTGTTGTATTGTGTAACGCAATTTCCAAAATATTTCTGTAAGTAAGATAGGTATAACTTATACCTATGTGTGGCTGTTATTTAGGTAAGGTAGCTTTTACCTTATACCTGTGTGTGGTTGTGATTTAAGTAAGTGGTTTAACTCATACTTATGTGTGGCAGTGATGTAGGTAAGATAGGCTTATCTTATACCTATACGTGGCAGAAATTTAGGTAGTATAGGTTTTAACTTATACCTGTGTGTGTCTGTGATTTAGGTAAGATAGGTTAAACTTATGTGTGGCTGTAATATAGGTAAGACATGTTTATTTTATACCTACGTTCGGCCGTAATTTAGGTAAGATTAGTTTAACTTGTCCCTATGTGTGGCTGTGAATTAGATAAGTTGAACTTTAATCTGTGTATGGCTGTAATTTAGGTAAGATAGTTTAACTTAATATTAAGGTAGGTTTATCATTATATTGTGTCTTATAAGAGAAAATTGTTTCGTTATTTCATCTTGACAGCTTCGTCTTCATATTATTTTGTATCTTAGAAAATTGTGTATTTCATCTTTTCAGCTTCATATTTTTTTGTGTATGAGAAAGTGTTTAGTCAATTCATCTTGACTTCTTTGTCTTAATATTGTTTAGTTTAGGAGAAAATCGATTATTAGTTCATCTTGACAGAAGTGTACATTTTAAACAGGTGTACGGTGTAGCCACAGAAGATATGGATGCTTTGACCTTCGGCACACCAGTATTGCTTCGCCACATGACGTTCAGCGAGGCCCGAAAGATGCCAATCAAGGAGTTCCACCTGACTAAAGTTCTCAGTGAAATGGATCTCACACAAGAGGAGGTATGTTGTGTTACACCATCTCAGAAAACATTTTGTGGGGTCGAACTTCCTATTCATTTCACTTAATGAAGGGCAGAGGTTGAATGTGGCACTTATCGTTTGCTGCTCCTCTTCTGAGTTGCAACCACGGAGGGTGGATCTATGACGAAATATACTGCCACTCTTGGTCCTAATAGTGAAGTTCATTTATAGGATGAGTTTATGATATACAGATATTTCAATGGAGATACAGGGATAGGCCCTATGTTTAAGAGGTTTTAACGTATAATTGTTCCATTAATTGAGCCTGGAAAGAGTAATAGATGTATGAGTGTGTAAGAGACATCCTGGAAAAAGGAAAGAGACCTTGCTCAGTTTGTATGGACACATGAACAGAATATATTAAGATAAATTGGTACTAGGTGCTCAAGCCAAAAACATACCAAAAATGTTAGCATTGGATGGGGTGAGTGATCTTGCCTGATATGGGCCCTTATTTGCAGGATTATAATGGACATCCGTAAAATTGAGTGGTCTGTAATACAGTTTGATTAAGATTAGAATATTACTTAAAATGCATGTAAAGAGGTAAAGAAAGCTGTGAAAACTATGTGGCTTGACTGCAGAATGTACTAAATTGATAAAGTTTATTATTTCCAACGACTTTAGGTGTAATTTTTTGTACATGATCAAAAGTTGTAATCTTTCCAAAATATATACACTTTTGACAAGGAAGTTGCCTCCCTGTAAAATAAGAACTTACTTTTATATATATCTGTTTATCTTAACTCAAGGTTCATATTCCCTCTTATAGGAGGGATAGCTGAATCAAAGCAAATACCTTGACTAAACTCCCTGCGGGAAAGAATACAGAGGGGATTCCTAGACCCCCTTGCTCTGCCCCATTTACGACACAGGAAAACACGAAAGAAGTATTCTTACCCTCTCTCTCTCTCTCTCAAGGGGAATAGACACATATAAATACTCTGTGAAGATTTCTGATTATTGAAATACACTTTTTTTTCAGTTCATTGACATGTGTATCCTTCTCGGATGTGATTATTGCGATAGCATCAAAGGTGTTGGACCCAAAAGAGCTATCGAATTGATTCGCAACCACAAAAGTATCTGTAAAGTCTTGGCAAACATAGATAAGAAGAAGTTTCCTGCACCTGATGATTGGCCATATGAGGAAGCCAGAAGATTATTTAAGGAACCAGAAGTCCAAGATCCCTCCCAAATCGAGGTATAATATTTTTACTGCGTACTTTGTTCAATATTATATATCTCACATTGCTAAATTATATATTATCATCTGTTTTGTCTTCCTTTGCCCATTGCACAGCTCCTATATATGTTGGACTCAGACTTTTTACTTAGAAAAGCAGAGTTTTCTTAAAAAGTGTATGGAAAAAAAAGCTAATTTGGTCAGCAAATAGTTTTGAAGCTATATGTCTTTGTTATATAGACAGTATGATGGACACCATAAATTCCAGACATTCAGTTCCTCTTCATTCATGGACGGAGAGCATACGTATATACAGTATTTCTTTTAGTTGATGTTTTGTCACGCTTGTTTACCCAGATGAACAAAGTCAAACCCACATTTCTATAAACAAAGAAGGAAAAATATTTTGTTTCGCTGTATTATCGAGGATGTGGAGGGACAGTAGTAGTGGCTAATCTCTACTATCACAGTAGAGATAATCAGCATGGGCATTTACCCGAATTTAGTCAACAGCACAATTAACTTCACTGTCTCCAACTTTGAAAGCCATAGGGGTAAACTAATCTCAGTAGTTATAATCAGCATAGGCATTTACCCGAATTCGGTTAACAACACAGTTAGCTTCACTGTCTCCTACTTTAAAAGCCTTGGGGATAAACCAATCTCATTAGGTATACTCAACACAGGCAATTGCTTAAATTTAATCAGCAACACAAATATCTTCACTGTCTCCAGCTGTGAATGCCATAGGGGCATCAGACTAAAATGATAACAAAGCTAGTAAATAATGACTATGGATGATTTGATGAAACTGTCATTATCTCAAGCATAAGACTTGATAATTCGATAGTAAACCATAACAATAAAAACAATAAATAAAGCTGTAATTTTTCTAGTCCATAAATAATTTTATTCATATGAGACTTGTTTTATCTTTATTATCTTTATATTCTATAAATTTTGTTTGAGTTGATAATTGTAAATAATATTATACAGTTGTTCATATGAAATCTTTCTAAAATTACAATTTTCTTTAAAAGGAAAAAACTTATTAATTACAGAAGCTCCCCTACTAACGAACATTCACAGATTCGAACATAAATTCTACTCTTTCTACCCATGTATTGATGTATGTATTACTGTACTATATTTTTACATTATTATTACTGCATTAAAATTAATTAATTCTGTATAATTTTATGTTTTATGTAGTAGTTAAGGATCTTTAGCGTAAGTACTATGCAGTGCTGCACATGGTATCTAACTCGTTCTTAAATTGGGGAGTGTCTGTACATTGCCTAACCTATCTATCTAAACTTTAGTAGTTAAGGGTCTTTAGCATAAGTACTATGCAGTGCTGCACATGGTATCTAACTCGTTCTTAAATTGGGGAGTGTCTGTACATTGCCTAACCTATCTATCTAAACTTTAGTAATAATCTGTTTTGTATATTTTGCAATTCACTATTGTTTAAGATTTTCTTGGGAAATGCTTTCCATTCGTATGGGAATTTGTTTCATTAGAAATTATTTGAGTAACACATGTGTTTGTTTTCATGCCTTCATTTCAGCTTAAATGGACAGAACCTGATGAGGAAGGTCTAGTTACATACATGTGTGGAGAAAAGGGCTTTTCAGAGGATAGGATTCGAAATGGCGCCAAGAAACTAGCCAAGGCGCGAAATACCTCTACGCAGGGGCGATTAGATTCTTTCTTTAAGGTTCTGCCTACACCTGGAAGCGAAGCCAATAAACGGAAGGTGAGTCATTAGAATTCATTTTGTTTAAGTGAAAAAAAAAGTTATCTCTCCCAGGAAGACTTTTTAGCTTGTCAGCGGGATCAATCTGACAATTGATCATGGAGAAAGTGTGGCTTGGGATCTTAGACTGGATGCTATTCCTATCGTCCCATGGTGATCTTGATCACGGGTCTACCAACTCTGGAGTCAGTTATATGTTATAATTCTAGCTTGTATTTTTTTAAAGAGATAAAATGTTTTTTATGTAGTAGTTCCTTAGTACTGTTCTTTTGCCAGTCATGTAGATGGTATGAATGTTTCTAATTGTATTGCTTTAAAAATTAATTGCTAATTTCTCATTAGATAAATTAGTCTTGGCTTACTGTATTCCTTGCCATAGGGACAGATGAATTTTTTTTAATATAAACAGTGTCCCCATTCCCCCTTGTAAGGGACATGGCCGAGCGAAAAAGCACATATTTACCACAAGCCAAGCCAAAACACATCTCAGTCACTCCTCTGAGCTCCCTGTCATCCTGATGGGAAGCACAGAATTTTCTGTACTGGGCTTTATTTTGCACAGTGTATTGTAAACACAGGTTTATGGATTGGAAGCTGAAATTTCTGATATCCCTGCATATGGAATTTTGCAGACTGACCTTCGTGTAGTTCTTTCAGTGTTTTGGGGTTATGATATTCAAGAAGTAGGTTGATAAGCTCCAATTGAGCTAGAATTAACTCTCATTCCAATTTTAATTTTTTTAAATTAAAAATAGATGTATTAATATTATTAATTTTTTTGGTAATCATCGTTTCTGCAAAGATTGTTTTTTTTTTATTTGTATCAATAAGTCAAGCATATGACATGTGTTAATATTATTAATTTTTTTGGTAATCATCGTTTCTGCAAAAATTGTTTTTTATTTATTTGTATCAATAAGTCAAGCATATGACATGTGTAATTCTGGTAATGAATTGCCAAAATGAAGTAATTACGTTTGGTATATAATAACTAGCTCTCTAATGTGGTCCATATTTATGGCTCTTTTGTGTTATTGATGGATTTTTGTGTGCATGCATCCTTGTGTAGTAGTAGTACCATTTATGTTGCACCTTAGAAGGAGAACACTCAAGTGCAGCTAAAATACTGAATGATAGTGAAGAAAGATTTTAGTATTGGTTGTTTATGTTGACACTCCATAGGCTGTCTTCCCAAGCAGCCTCAAATCCCCAAGGAAGGCCACTGTCGGTACAGTGCTTTTCCATGTAGATCTCAAGGAGTATACGTTGTGTTGTTGGTGTTTGTGGTTTAAATAGCGTAGTGTTCCGTAACGTGGTTGACAGAATTGAGATGATGTTTAACATTCTAGATAGGGATCATTGAGGGAGTTGTCCAGCCATTCCTTATAACTCAGAAGAGCTGAGTGGTGCCGATAACGTACCCTGGTCAGGCAGAGTCTGCCTTCACTAGGAAGGGAGGATTCAGAAGGATGGCTGTCAGGAGGTTGTGCATGTAGCTGCATGATGTCATGGAGTGAGTAGATGTAACAGCATGTTAACTGGGTATGGATAGATTTGGGGTGGGCGAGGGGAAAGAGATGATAGTATATGTGTGTGCTTGGTATTGTTACAATATTACGTGGCGTGTGTTGGTAGTCTGCCATATAGTGTAGTGGATGGTGTTGGTTCGTGGAGGCTGCAGCTATTATTTGTGTGCCTTTTATGTTTAGATAGTCTCTGATTTTGATGGCTTTGGTTTCGTGGTGTAAGTGGCTTGTAGGTGTTGTAGCTGTGCAACCTGTGATTAGTTTTAGTATGTAGGGCGTTATGGTGTATGTTGTGATCAGATGCTCTATGGGCAGTGATCTGAGGGCATTAAGTCGCTCTCTTTTGCTCTCATTTCTCTTTCTCTTCCATAATAATAATAATGATGACGATAATAATAATAGTACAGGGGATCCTCAACTTAGAGTTCCATTTCTGAAATGTGTTGTAACTCGAATAGCAGTGTATGTCGAAACATGCCTAAATAAGCACCTATTCTAATGCAGTAGTAAAGTTTTCCCTTTTCAATGCTTTTCACTATCTCTGATTTCACTTCCATGGTAATGGCTTGCCTTTTTTTCTCATGAGAATAATTTGCTTTATGGTTGGAAGACATAATACTGCCAAAATTATAAAAAAAGAAGCAAAATAATTTATGGGAGATGCATTGTAACCATAAAATGTCGTAACTTGACGACCATGTAAACCAAGGACCCCATGTAATGATGATAATAATAAGCAGAAGGAGAGAAAAGGTTAATGAAATCAAAGCCTCAGGATTTACCCCTAAGGCTAACTAGCTAAACATGACTGGCCATTGGAAGTACAGCGAGATGTTTTGTGTTTTTGTTATTGTGTTATAACTCATGAAATTGTTACAAAGTTTTGAAACCATTAAAACGAGACCCTCTACGCCTACGGGAGTTTTTACTTACAAAGCATTAGGTTTATCTGAAAAATACGTTGTCTTGGAAGAAAGATATTTGAAGTGGCTATTCGTACCCTGCGGGACATAGCACGTTATTGAAAGGGACGGGGGACAGGTGAGTCTAGAGTTATTTCTTGTGGGGTAACTTTTCATAGCTTTTCCTGCCTTACAGGTACCAGAAAAAGCACAGGCAAATAAAAAGGCAAAAAGAGGCGGCGGATCATATAAGAGAGGAAAGTAATTCACCCAGCCATCCACCATATAATTACAGTATTGGAGGTTCATTTTCTATTTAATCAGTGTATTGTCGTCACTACTGTAAGTGGGAAAAGTACTTATTGTTTCAATTATTACTAAGAGATTTATGTAACTGAAATAGTATTATACAGTTTGAAATACTTTGATGCTGCAGTTTTTTTTAATTACAGGACATTTGTGTAGAAAGATATGGATGCAGAATTGTTCCATATTAAATTTCGAGTAATTTTATGTAAATTCAAAGCATTAGTAAATATTATTAATATAACTGGTAATGGTAATACTGTATGTCTTAATATACTTGAAAGCTTTGCTGTTGGTATTAGTTGCTGTATTCTAATGCACCTTGTTATATATTTGTTACAGTACAGGCAGGTAGTATTTTAAACAAATAAATTGTTGGCATGTAGTTTATTACTCAAATTATAAACAGACAATAAGTATGTTATGTGATATTAAAGAGGTAGGAGATGCATATGTGTTCTTTTGCAAACCTTTGAATATAAAGTAAATATGGCAATTCTGTTAACAGAGAATTTTTAGAGCTGTTACTTCAATTTTATATGCAGGGGTTCCCCGCTTTCAGTTGTTTCGAGGTTACATCAGAGACCAATAAATAATTAATAAATAAATTTTTCTACATACCAGTCATCCAGATGCAAACCTACCACAGTAGTAAAGGTAAGCAATACTCTATTTTTATGTATTAGATTAAGAAGTTAGATTATTTTTCTATGTTTTAGAGTATTTATTTTTAGCACTGTGGGGACCTAGGTTCGAATTATAGGTGTGTTCCGACTTAAGTCAGCTGTCAGCAACGGAACCCTGACGTAATGTTGGGACCCCCTGTACTTTTATTGCCTGCCAATTTAAGTCTTATCCTGAAAAAGACAGCTCTTCACATCATATATTTGTTTCGTTTTATGTTATTTTTTTGGCAGATGGAAGAAATGAGAGGTATACATATATGTAAGTCATAATTCTCTTATAGGGTGGGTGCCTAAGTCAAAGCAAAATGTCTTGATTCTTTGCGGAAAAATAATACAGAGGAGATTCCTAGTCCCCTTGCTCTGCCCCATTTAGTCAACTTTCACGACACAGGAAACACAGGACGTATTCTTGCTCACCTCCCTCAAACATTTAAAAATATATTGTTATTTTTAGTTTTAGAGATTGATCAGAGAATATCTATCATTATAGGAGACAGAAGTTTGTGTAGTATTCAACTATATTGTTGCTAAATTTTACAAAATTCACTTCAAGACTAGGTATTAGTACAGTACATTTAATTTACTTCCTCTAGCTAGTTATATGCATCGGTATATATATATATATATTTTTTTTTAATGATTGTGACACCAGGACGGGCCAAAAAAATTTATAAAATAAAACAGCCCTCATCGGGCCTGGGCACGAAGAATAGCCAGTGCCGGCGGCGGCCCCAAAGCAGGGCAAAGGCGGGAGACCCCGTCGGCGGGAGCACCCGGGTGTAATGACTTGTCAGATGTGAAGGGATAATAAAAGATGTGTGATGAATATCCAAGAATATTCAGTGTAGCTGTAGGCATAGAAAAAGAACCGTGACCGAAGGAAGACTTAACATCGAACTGTCCTGGACAGACCTATTTAAGTTCAAATATAATCATACGTTATAATTTGTATTCAAAAGTTTCAAAGAAGTTTTCTGATGCTTGATATGTGAAAGATAATCCTATACTGTACATAAAATATATGACTGTTCCTTAATTCATTGCCATAATGTTCATTTTACTGGTGTTTTGATTAACTCTTGTGAATTTAAAAAGGTAAAATATAAGTTTACATATAAGCTATTGTAATTCATATACTGAACCAGTCAGTTCCTTAATCTTATGACAGTATTGACATCTAGCAAGACAATCGATTCTTATCACTTGGATTATGTGAACCTGTCCCAGTTTTATTGTCAAGTCACTGTGGTGGCAAAAGAGATCTATATTTGGTCTCAGACCCACTAACATATTTTTTTTTTTTAAATAGATGCCATTATTTGCAAGGCATATCAAAATTCAGAGGTAGCTGGCATTCAGTCTTAGCTGCTCATCCTTACCGGTCAGTCTGTTGCATTATGGGAAAAAAAAAATTGACAGTGCGATTACCAGCTACCACTACTTTACCCCTTTTAGGTAAGCTCTACATCATGCAGAAAATGGGTAGATGTTTCTTTCTCCTCCTTGTCTGAAATATTCCTTTTCTAGTTCTAGATGCAAGAATATTAGAGCAGAATTCTTTCTTTATAACTGTTACGATGACATTAGTAACTATGGTACACATTTCCTCCACCTTGATTATGGTTTCCAAATGCCTTCTCTAAAATGTCATGAATCCAATGACCAAATCTTTCTCACCCGTCATCAACGATAGCCCACTATGTACTAGGTCCCTCTCAAGAAAACTTACCTCTTCTTAAGATAAAATTTTGTCCAACTCAGCCTTATATTTTGCAGTGGTGTGTAATAATTTTTTTTTTTTCATAATTAGGTAATAAACCAGTTTATATTCAGATGAATTAGCAGTCATCCTCTTAGCGATACACCATGCGTTTGAAGAAGGTCTCGTGATTTTTGTAACGAACTGGTTTACATATATGTGAAATTTCCAAGTGAAATTTGTTGTGTTGTTTCTCAGCGTATTATTGCAAAGAAAATTCTCGATGATACTTTTCCTGATTTAAGTGAGTCACTAATGTAATTTTGTATGACTGAGAAAGGCATGTTTTGATGATATTATATGTAAGGAGAGCAGTAACGTCTTCGATGACTTGAAATTGTGTGGAAATATTGGAAACTGACTCTTAAGTTAGACAGGGCTGGCGCAAAGCCAAAGGAAGGTAGTTTGACAATCAGGGATTCATGGCATGTTTTATATTTATATATTCACTGGTTTTATCAGTGTCAGTAACAGAGAACTCTCCAAAAGTACCAAAGAGAGGTCAAACTAGATGTGAGAAATTAAGATAGGGTATCATCAACTGATCAAGCCATGCAGTACTCATGCTAGTGATCAGAAAGTAAAGTACATTATTCACATTGAGAAATTACTCATGCAAGGTAGATTATGTCCACAAAATACAGAGTTTACAACAATTAGTCAGCAGTTACAAGTATCAATGGACCATTCTTCAGGAGTGACTTAAATTTCCCAAAAGAAGGACTGGTTCTAAGGTAGAGAAAGCTAGTGTTTGTAGAGGAAAAGAGTCTGCACTGTTTCTCTCATGGGACACAATGACTTGGCCTAAACAATTTGAATAACAAAGATTCTTTGCTAAAATGAAAGCAGTGCATATAATAACCAGAGGAAAAGCTTTCCTTGTCAGATTATACCTGAGCATTTTCAAAATAATGTGAGAGCCACAAGCAATAATTCCTAATAATCACTATATGTGTATTATGTGATAAAAAGACATACAGCAGCAGATATGAGAAAAGGGCCTGGATATCAACATGATGGGTGACAGAGGCAGCTTACCCAAAACAGTGACCCCATCTAAAAACGGGCTAATAAAGCTGACAGTGAAGAAATATAAGACAAAAACTCATCATGGAAGACAAATTAGTTCTTTTCAAGGAGAGTCATTGAATCGCATATGTTATCACTTAGTCTCCATAGCTCCAAAAGTATAGATATAGAAACTAGAAAAGGATGCAATTAAAGTGTTTAGACAATATAATAATCAGATTTTGCCAAAGAAGAAAGAATAATTATTTGAAGTCTTACAAAATGGATATAACAAAACTTCAGAACTGGTATACATTCTTGGAATCGTTGACTAAAGCTATTGGTACTCATTATATGAAACTGAGAACTCTTTCTGAAGCATTCTAAATATACATGAAAGGTTCAGTTACTGTAACTTTAAATTTACACTTGTTAATGCCCATACAAGTACAGAGTATTTTGTCAGGTCACATACAAGCAGCAGGAGTAGGACCTTGGTAAATGCTACATACAACCCCAGTTAAGTTGTATGCAGCTTCAGAGTTGAATTCCTGAAAATCAAAAGAATAAAAACATTAAAATGATGGTGGGTTAAGGAAGGAGAGAAAAGGAACCTAAGCACTATAACAATTGTATATTGGTTTTAATTTGTATCTGGCAGGTACACTATCTTTATGCAGGAAGTTTTGCAATATATCTCCAAAAAGCTCTTTGGCATGTTTTAAGTGGGCAAAATTTTTAATTTCTGAAAGCAATCTTTATTGGTGAAGAAGAGTATCTTCACTAAAGTTTATTCTTTGCTTAACGTGTGCCATCATATTACTGGCCATAAGAACTTTTCCCTGGCTGTAGTTATAGTTTGGTGAGCACACGTTTTCATATTTTATGGTTTGATTAACTTATTTTTCACTAACTTATACAAAATTATTGTATCATTCACCTATGTTATACAGAAATATAAAAAAAAAATAGCATATTGTTGAAGGGCATAGGTGGAACCAATGATGCACTGTTTGTTTCATAGCTACAAATTTCACTTAACACTTTATCTGTGAAGGTACTATATAGGGACATATTCTTTCAGGATGTAACATATGAACGTCTCATTTTGGCATGCATAATTTCAAGTTAGCATGCCATTTCCTTGGGCTGTAATGAAGTGGAAATCAATATCTGCCATCAATGTTTTATCCAGTCAATGTACCCAGAAGTAGTCAGTAGCCATTATGATGTCAATAATAATAATAATAATAAACCTTTATTTCCATTTCAATACAATGGGTATTCGTCAGCCAGGGCAAGCCCCAACCCCCCACTGTGGTGTCCAAACACAGCAGTTCCTGCCAGTAAACAGCTTAAACTCTCGGTCTTGGACGGGAACCGATCTTTCGACCTCGTGAATGCGAAGCCAGCGTGTTACCACTGTACTAGCCAGCAGGCTGGGGGACAGTACAGAATTTTTCCGCTGAGGTTCGGCAGATCACTCCTGCACTGAGATGTAATTAATTTCGTTGGTAGCTTGCAGGGAAAGGGTTCATAGTTCATGTGATGATTATAACTAAAAAAAAAAAAAAACTTACATCATTGATAAGTATCCATGGCACCTCTGTTGGTTTTGGATCCGTAAGAGCATGAAATCTGACCCCAGCTTCATGGAGAAGGTTTTCACCCTCAACAGATTCCGTGCAATTTGCAATGGATAACCAGTCGACAGTGATACGTCTGACACACTGAAAAGAGAAAATATAATTTCAAAGGCTTCAAACTAATCCTCAGTTGATTAATTTGGAAAGTTTCATAAAAAAAGAACTTAATATGTTAGAAATCGTTCATTTGATTTAGTTTTATATATTAACAAGGATACAATGTAGTCAGAGTCTTAATATTTAGAGTACTGCTTACTTTGATTTTTTTATGAATACAGTATTACCTATTTTGTTTTGATATGCTTCTACATATATATATATATATATATATATATATATATATATATATATATATATATATATATATATATATATATATATATATATATATATATATATATATATATATATATATATATATATATATATATAGATAGATAGTTAGATATATATATATATATATATATATATATATATATATATATATATATAATATATATATATATATATATATATATATATATATATATATATATATATATATATATATATATATATATATATGATCCCATTTCTCCTTGCAAGGGGGGTGGCCAAACCAAGAAACACGCATTCACCATATCAAATACCTAAATTACTCTGCTTAGCTCCTACCTGAGTGAATTAACCAAATATCTCGGCTAATAATTAACTGGTCTATGGTCAAAATGCTCTGGGATAAGTTACACCAAAGTGTTGAGATGGTTTGGACATGGAAAGGATGAGTGATGAACAACTAGCAAAGAGAGCATGTAGAGCTGAAGTACCGTAATTGGAGAGGTCGAAAGGAAGATCTAGAATGAGATATAAGGCTGGGGTGAAAAAAGCATTGGATGCACTTGGTATGTCAGTGGTGCAGGAAATAAGAATGAATGGAGTTTTGCATACTTTGGTGTTTTTCACTATTAAGATGTAACATATCGTATGTTGTTACTACAAAAATTTCATTTTATACCACTGGACAGATCTGAAAAAAACTGTTGCTGGTACATGCAGCAATCAAAATTCATCTAAAGACCTCAACAAACAGGAAATATTCTTCTGAAATCCAGATATATGTGATTAGAATATGCTCGGTGTGTTTTGATAAAATTTTCATGGGAACTTGTAAGACCTTTACATATGTAGTTTAATATATACTGTATAATGTATTTACCTTTTCTGCAATTGCAAGTGGTGGCGGAAGGGGTTCTTCTTCACCCATGAAGCAAACAGTAAAATTCACATATAAATTTATATCTTTTATATAGTGTTTAGAACACTCAAGAATCATGTTGCTGACACATTCATCAGGACCATGTTGACAAGTGAAGTTGTACCCAGACCTTGAATGTGATTCCTAAGAAAAGAAAAGATACTTTACTACATATATTAATCCTCATTTTATGTGTCACTATTAGTCTCCATTATAGGGATGGACACAGACAGAAGGCTAGATGCTCTTCTTTGCATCCCACGGTGGGCTCAATGGTGTGTCTACCAACTCCAGAGTCGAGTATCTAACCACATGGCTGTATGGTCCCTAAGAAAAACCTCATTAATGTAAGCTATGCTTTAAGTCAATGTAACAAGGTAAGGAATGCATCACCAGTTGGTCAGCCATTCTAATCTAGCCCAGGTAAGCTTCTACGAAAACTCGTAACGAATTTTTATATACATGCATATTTAATTTCTGCATTCCTATTTCCAAAATGTACATTTGCAACACAACATGAAAAGCTACATGCATTCATTTATAAGAGTTTAGAATTATCTAAACTTTAGATGCACAAAAGTAAATTATAAGTTTTCTTTATTAATTAATCTGTGAATAGTAAAATATGATATATTGTATAATTTGTATACTGCACGGTATACATAATGCCTTCATCTTAATGTATATGCCTGTTTGGTCTGTCTTGCAATGACTCGCATTTCAAAACTAGTTTCAAGGTTTCTTGATTTACGTATTTGACTGATGCTGTTGTCTTTAAGTTTATTAAAACAGAGCCTACCTCAGCCCATCCATAAGCAATAGTCTCAACTTCTAAGATGTCTCTTAATTCTTCCCACGTTGGTCCTAGCTGACTCTTGACAAACTCTCTGCAGTCTGGACATAATGCTTCGTCAAATACGGATATCTTTACACTGTCTGGTTCTGATTTCTGAAAATGGAGCTTATTATTATTATTATTAGGTAAATTCTTGAAAGAGGGGATTATTCTCTTACAATAATATAACGGCATTTTTCTGATAGTTTTCGTTGTGAAATAAACGAATCTGAACTCCTTTTCTGGTGGAAAAAAAAAATAAATAAAATTTTGGTGCATCCCAATCAAACCTAACTTATCCTAGGAGAACGCATCTGGCCTAAGCGGGGACTTCACCCCTGGACCCCCTTAGGGGAACAATTTTTTTTTCCTGGACCCCCTTAGGGAATTTTTTTTTTTTTTTTTTCGCCAGAAATCGAGTTCAAATTTGTTTATTTCTCAACGAAAACTATCAGAAAAATGCGGTTTATTATTGTAGGAGAATAATCCCCTCTTCTAAAATCATACCTATTATTATTATTATTATTATGTTACTGATACAACAAATGGAACAATAACGCAATTTTAAATGTCTTCAAATAGCCTACCCTCTTTGTCAGGAACTGAACTAGGAATTCTAGAGTAGGACATCACTGCTTAGTCCACTTTACCACCTCTGTGATCTAGTGGACTAATCTATGCAGTTCTAGTCTAGAGTTCCCTGGTTCGATTTCCAACGAAGAGGGTAGCGTATTTGAACCACATTATTATTATTATTGCAAAATATTAAACCTCTTAATGTCGGGATTCGAACCTGGGACCTGTAGAACAAGAGTCCACATCTCAGTCCAGAGAACTAGGTTAGGTTAACCTGCCTTTTGCCTCAATCCCAGATTAAGCACCTGAAAATGACAACAGGTGCCTATTTTGGGGTTGACCCGAACCCACTCCTAGAACTTTTTCTTCAACGTGAGGCTACATTCTACTGAAGACAGAATAGTGGCAACAATCGAGGTAAAAAGGCAAGACAAGGGATCTTTGTAATACCCAGTCCATTCTCGCTCCATAACGATATCTATGATTGCAAGATTTCGCCCACACATTGTTAATTAGTACCATTTTGCCAAGTCCACTTTGCCGATTACCAAATGGCTAATTCGTATTCACACCAGTGTAACTCATCCACTCAACCTAACCTAACCGTGTCAATCCTTGTAATCACTTGTACATCCTATACTAATAATAAATTCAGTTTAAGTGTCGGCAATATGAGAACCGTCATACTAGAACCCAACCCTCATCGTATTAAGAAGGATCAGGGTTAAAATAATAATAATAACTTTAAGCTTATAAATTTCATAAAGATCATACGCGTTTTCATTTTTAAATGTCTTAAACTCTCTTAATCATATTTACCTTGGTACCAAAATAATGCGAATTCCAAACCACCCTTTTTACCATGGGCCAGAGCACAGAGCCACCAATGAACAATGCCAAGGCGATGTGACCTATGCCTTTCCAGGTCATTTTGTAGTTAGTGTTCCGTTATCCTAGTTATTTAATCACAAACAAGTATATATAACACTTCTTCTCAAAGCAGATTGAGCAGCAAACTGGTTTTAATTTTTCGTCAAGTACGTGTTACACTTAACTGTCTTATATACAGCACAAATAACCAAGCACAGCCACTCTTAATTTGCTCGGACGAATACCACCATCCCTATCATACACGTACGACTAATTTATGTGCGGATATTCCCTTGAAAGTCGTAACACTCGTTTCATCCCAGGCATGCATTATAAGTACCGTTAGACGGTGGTAAGGTCGAAATTCGCGTACCCACACCTAATACCATTTCAGTTCTATATGGCAAATGTTTAGACTGTATGAAATGTACTATAAATGAGTAAAATATCCCAGTCCTGTTAGATTATTAATGAGCGATAATACAGTGTTCAAGCATATAAAAATATAACAAATTTACGTCATGAATTTATAGGGTAAAGAACAAATACCGCTAGTCTCTGGGTCAACTTCTTAACGGACTCTAGTGATGTCATGAGAATACATAATTTGGCAAGAGCCTGTCAGCTGAAAAATATTCATTCAGTATTAGACAAAGGTATCAGACAGGGGTTGTACAGGATTGACTATATCATTTAGATAAGTCACAGAATAATACAGCAATAGAGAATCTGGGACAAGGATGGGATAGGATATTTACAATACATCTTGCAACAGAAGTAGAATCCATTACTAATGCTTAGAGCAGAAAATTTTATAAAGGGAGAGAATGGTAGATGTAATGGATATGACGAAACGGGAAGTAAAAATCTAAGTTGAATCATAGATAAATAGGAAAATGGAAAGAGGAGATGCAAGAGAAAAAAGACTGGAAATATACCGGATATTTAAGAAAGATAAAAAATGAGAATAAGAAATATACAATAACAGGCCTTCAAAAAAAAAAAAATCAAAACATTTCCATTTTGTACAATGGTTATTCAACATTAATAGTAACTTATAAGTAGACATGTAATTAAGCTAATAAACAAGAGGGTTAGACATATAGTTAAATGTAGCTTTCATAGAAAATAATAATGCTGTAATAAAAATGTTAACAATAATGTTAATAATAAAGTAGTAAGTATGCCACTAGATACAGGATCGTTATTATCGGCATCATTTCCATATTTGTTTCCTTACAATGAGAATAATTAGTTCTTAATGAGCAGCAACTATTTGTCCAAAAGAAAACTATATAGTTTGCCTTTGAAAGCTGTGAAGGAGGATGCATTTTTAAGATGCTCTGGAATATTATTCCAGAGTGTTGGCCCTTTGATAGTGATCATCTTTGAACCTGCTTCTGTGTTTGTTCTGTGAATAAAGAGCTCACTGCTCTGTCTTGTGTTGGTTCCCCTTATATCCCTGACTGTTTTTAAATCATATAGCCAGCTAGGATAATGATGGTCCAAAATTTTGAATACAAAAACATAAATAGCATAAGCGACCTTATTTTCTGCCCGCAGCCACCCAAGTTTATTGAGAGCTGGTGTGATGTGGTCATATTTTCTTATTCATCCCAGGGCAACTCGAGCTGCAAAATTAATAAGCTTCTGTATTCTGTTTATCTGAGTCTTAGTGGTAGCTCCCCAAACAGTTGTGCAGTAATTAATGTGACTTAGGGCTAGAGATTCAACAACAGTTATTCGAGTGGTAGTCTCAAAATTGTCTTTTATACGTGATAAGTACATTAATGTTCCTGTAACCTTTTTGCATACTTTATCTATGTGGGAATCAAACAACATGTGGTTATCAAAGTGAATTCCTAGGTTTTTGACTGTTTTGCTACGTGTGATAATATTGTCGCAAAAATTAATTGTTGTGTTTTCTGGAATTTGTGCTATGTGGAACCTTGAACCAATAAATATGCACTGTGTTTTACTTTCGTTAATTAACAGCCCAATTTCTTGGAAATAGGTTTTAATTTTTGACAGAGTGTTTTCTGCTCTTAAAGTTAGCTCTGGGAGATTATTAATATCACCACTAAGGAGTAGTTGAGTGTCATCTGCATATTGTACGACTAGACAGTCAGAAATGAAAGAAGATAGATCATTTACGTAAATGGAGAAGAGGATAGGACCAAGTACTGATCCCTGTGGAACACCAAATGATACATTTTTTGGCACAGAGATAATGTTGTTAAGACGTATGGACTGTTTACGATTAGATAGATACTCGCTAAACCAGCTTGGATCAATATTTAAGTTAATACATTTACTTAAAAGAATTTCATGGTTTACACTGTCGAAGGCTTTTGATAAGTCTAATAAAATTAGCAAAGATATTTTTTTTCATATCTATATTATTATATATACTATTCGTAACTTTAAGCAGTGCAGTTTCCGTCTAGAGTTTTGGTCTGAAACCATGTTGGCTAATCGTTGGTAGTCTATTTGATTCTAAATATGACATAAGTTGGCATGCAACAATTTTTTCTAATATTTTAGAGAAAATAGGTAGCAGGGAACGGGACGATAGTTTGTCACATCTTCTCTGTCCCCCTTTTTATGCAGAGGTATTACATGTGATATTTTCCAAGAGTCAGGAAACTTTTTAGTAACAATGGAAGTGTTCATAATAGTTAGAATATAGGATGCAATCATGGGTAGAGCATCTTTGATGAACTGAAATGGTATACCATCTGAACCATAAGAGCCAGAGTTTCTTAGGCTCTTTATGGTAAGAATTAGGGTAGCACAATCTATAGGATTTATCTTGAAGTACTCTCTTGTGTTTTCATTGGAAGAATTGTCATTTAAGCAATTACTCATATTCACTGAGTTGATGTTTTCTTGATTTTTTTCATATGTATTTTTGCCAACGTTAGCAAAATAGTTATTAAAGTTATCTGCTTTGTCTTTCAACTCCGTAATATTTTCATAACTTTCTGAGGTACTCTTTTCATTTGGTATCATGCTTCTTATCACTTTCCATGTTGCTGCTGTATCATGTCTAGAGTCATTAAATTGTTTTTTGTAAAAGTCTTTTTTTACTTACACTGATGCGAGATCTGACACGTTTCTTTTCTGTTTTATAACGTTCTCGGAGAGTCATATCATATCTATTCATTTTTAGCTCTTTTTGTATTTGATTTCTGATTTGCATTGCCTCTTTGATGTCATTAGTTAGCCAGGGGGCTGAGGGGCGGGTTACTTTTCTTGTTACAATGGGTGCACAACTATCTAAGCATTCAAGGAAGACTTTTGTTAAAATCTCAACCTGCAAATCGACGTTATCTGTGTATTTAATTCTATTAAGTGCATTTGTGTTGTTGATTAATGTTTCACAAAAGATATCAGGGGAGTAATTTTTTAGACACCGGAATGTCTTGGGGAGAGGCTTCCTTTTCGGCTTGTTTATGTTTAGCATAGCATTGTTCAGCTCGTGGTCTGCAATTGGGCAGGGAACTACGTCCCAATAGTACTATAAAATGTTCAAATAACTTGGAGGTGGAGGGAAGGAGAGGAAGGCCGGAGTTTAGATGAAAGGATAATATATAAAATGATATGTGGAACGAGAATACCCTGGACAGGGAAAGGTGGAAAAGGCTAGCACGAAACAGCGACCCCATACAGAAACGACTTAAAACTGAAGACAAAGAAAAAGTCGAACACATAACCTACCCTTGAATAATAGAAAAATATTTACTGGTGAAAATATAAATTGTACTTTGTGTTGAGCCGAGGAAAAAACCTACAGCATTTTATACTTTGGTTCCCCGAATATAAAATATAGAGAAAAAAAGAACCAGGACTACAAAAATCTTATCTAGTGGACCAGAACAAGATAGGAGGTTCCGATTCACAGAAGATACCTGTGAACCGCAACTGAACTGAACTGGGCAATTACTATTTAAAGAATAAAAATAGTTGAAACAAAAGAATTTATCTATAATTTCTGGATAATAAGGAAAATAAAAACTATATAGATTAACACCAGCAGACTGGAATGTACTTGAAATAACAATTTAGAAACAAAAATGGAAAATAACTATTTTAAGAGTGCCGTTGTAAAGGCAGAAGTCCCGAAAAACAGCTGAGGCAGAACGTGGAAAACAGTAGAGGTCGCTAGGCATGGGCCCTACAGTAGTATCTTATTATTTCGCAGGAAAAAAATCTAGTGGATATTTGCAATTCGCATAGGTGTATATTTGTGCTTTTTTTTCAGGTTAAGCCTGTAACAGAGCACCACCAGCATCAAATTACAAACCAAATTAATCAAAACCAACCCTGAGTGACAAGTTTATTTCCTGTATGCCAACCTTGTGTAATTGTGCGTAATTAGAAAACGTGGCAAAGTCTTGGCACAGTTTCAGAATTTTTTTAAAAATCCGTTCACGATTTATCTATATAATGGCCCCATTCCACCCATAGTAGGGTGGGGGTCGAGCCAAAGAACACATTCATCACAAGCCAACACATACCCTAATCACTCCTTTTAGCTCCCTGGGGATGAATGGTTGCCACAACTCCCCCCAACCTTCCTGATACGGTCATCCAAAGGGTTGTTGGTTAAATATTTTCATCTGTGAGCCCGACAGCCGCAGCTGATTTACCTTAAGTTACATATAGCAGCATAACCATCACTGCTGTCCTTCCCCCGGTAACTTTATCTGTCAACCTGATTAATGCCTCCTATTTACCTGTGATATCTGGGGGAGAGCATTCCTTAAATAGTAAAGACCATGCTCCTAAAACTCATTCCCCTTTGTTATCAATAATGGTATAACCTACCCTGCGATACTTAGGACAGTAAGGCCCTCTAACCTAATTTTACATTTAAAAATAAAATAAAAATTTTATTGTACTCTGAGCTGTCAGGCCGAACAGCTCAGAGTCGCTAAGTGAGGTCACTGCCGATTTTCAGCTTTTCCCTAGTGGGGTAGTTTACAGTTTAGCGGGCATGCCGCTCAATGACCTCATCCCTCCACTCAGGTAAGTAGTTTTAGTTAGGATAGTAAGATGGGGTACCAGGGGGGCTAAGCCCCCCTGGCTAAGAGATTAGGTAAGTATTTTTAGTTAGGATAGTACAAAATTGTTTCGAAACCTATTTTCACCATTTTTGTTGTGTGTTCATTAGCCAGTTCTCTAGTCAGAGCCTATAGCCATCTATTGGTAGGTTTTGAACATTGGTATGCCCCGCTAAACTGTAGGTGTTCCCCCTAGTGCTCTCGGGGAGTGTATGAAGTGTTGATGGCTTATGTGGTTTCGTACAATGTAGTCTTCATAATGTGTTTCCTGGGTTGCTATCATTGTCTCCAGATAGAAGTAGACTTCGAAAAATGACTACTAGAGAGCCGTTTTATGGAGTAGATATTTTTTTTTATTGTTTTTTGTGTTGAAAGATCAGGTTTTTGTCCTGGTGACCGAAGCCATTCCCAGGTTCTCATCTGAGGTGTTGTAGTTTCACACTCAAATAAAAATGAAACATTCTGAGGCTGAAGTTCATCCAGAATTATTCTCCTATGCTTCAGAGTGTAACTCTGCTTTCTGTTCCACAGATACTAGAATTTATATGAAGTCAGACACATGGGAGATATGAATTCCCTAGCAGTTGCTAAAGCCGCCTTAAGGAAGGAAGTAAAGCATATTATTAATTCCTTAAGTGCCGAAGAGAAATTAAGGCAATCCAGAATTGTCCAGGAAAAATTATTTAACCATGAACTGTACAAACAAAGTCAAAGATTATCAATTTTCTTAAGCATGGAGGACGAAATTCAAACAGAGCTTATTCTGAAGAATGCATTGTCTGCTGGCAAATCCTGCTATATACCAAGGTTAGTTTTTAAAATACTATATACGGTATGATATTCAAGGTCGGTAATAAAGTTATAGATAAGAATTCACAGGTTTGGTTAGGTTAGGTTTGGTTTGATTTTTATTTCCAATGAATATTTTTATATGCAACTGCCTGTTACTTCTTTACCTGGATTCATATTATGATTTAATTAGAATAGCTATAATGCAAACTTAACTTGTATGACTAGTAGCTCTCCTATTAAAGCTATCAATATGCATTGCTATTATAGTATGCAGTCTGTCTCATGATCTGTACTTTATAGTAACCTAACCTAATCTAACTAGGTTTGTTTGATTAAGTAGACCACATACTATAGTAGTTCCCTAGTCACTTTTTATCCCCTCACGAGATTACTTTGTAGCTGTATATCTTGTGGCCTAATGTCAAGAGCTGTGAGTACATAAATATACAAATTTATTTTCCTGACATATGTAGGATTCTTCTATGAAACCTTTCTAAAGAGGAGACACCCGTATAATTCATGTACTTGATGATGATGTCAAAACTATCAGGTTCTTCTCTCTTATAAGAAGCTATTAGTCTTGATATCCTTCTCCATTTAGACAGGTCTATAGTCAAGATGATAACTCTACACTGAATTTTAATTGGAATTAATTGTTGAATGAATATAAAGTTATCACATTAGAGTATTTAGTCCAAAAGGTATCTTAAAAAGAGTATACTTATTATTAGTTAATTTGTCATTCTTTATTGGTTATTGTTCATTAATGATCTACATTATTTTACATTGCTGTGGAAATATAATAGTGATCGGTTTGTGTCTTGGCAAAGGACTTTGTTTTTTTGCAATCGTTTCCCTGAGTGAATGCCCTTTCTAACCTCAGACTGGGGCAGGCCACAAACCCTCGACCTAGCAAATCAAAGTCATGAGCACCACGTTGCCACGGTGATGTGGAGAAGAAACTCCCACATGTTGTTAGAACTGATTAAAATTGAAAGGGGAGAGAAGATCTGGCAATCCCATCCTCCCTGATATTTATTTCCTTGCAAGAAAACTCTTAATAAGAATTATGAAAATATCAGGTCCAAGAGATTGTTGCTGCTTTCATTTTTCTGTTTATATGTGACCTTCTTGCTGGCTTCAGTTAGATTTTTTTTCTGATTGCGACATTGGGTCGGGCAAAGAAAATTACCCTCAAAAGGCCAGGCACTAAGAAAGCATTGAGAAGAAGAAAAAGTACCAGCTTAAGGACAAGGTAGAAATAAGAGAATGAAAAGAATTGAGAAATGGCATCATGTTAATGATAAGATTCATTTATTAGAGTTAAGGCAGTTGCAACTGTACTTTCCATACAAAGGATTAAGGAAAATAATTTGCGTTCATAAAAGATTTCACATAATTTCAGATATGACAGTAAATCGAGATTTATGGAGATGGTTCGTTTGCGTAGCTGGGAAGAATATGAAGCGTTGCCCATCACGAAATGGCAAATTAAGCAACCCTCATTAAACCAGGAGTGTGAAGAAGCCTTAGCTTCGGGAGGCTTGGATCTTATTCTCATACCAGGCTTGGCATTTACATCTCAAGGCCACAGGTAACATTTTTTTTTTCTTTAAATGAGTGTGACACCAGGACGGGAGAAGAAAATTGCCCTCATCTGGCCTGGGAATGAAGAAACATATAGGAAAGAGAAACAGAGATAGGAGTTTTGTGACTTGTTAAATGTGAGGGGATAATATAGAGATGTGTAACAAATATGCAAGAATATTCTTTGTAAATCCAGGCATAGAAATGGATATATTAATGTTTGCATATTGTTTTATAGTCAGGGTTGGAGAGAAATCCGATTTTTTTAATAGAAATAAAAAAAATCGATTTTTTATACTATCGATAAACGACAAGGTATTCTTGATAACAAATGGAGGCTGAGCATGTAAGTAATGTCTTTAGGCATAAACCTACAAAAGGAAAGAGAATGACAAAGAGAGTAGCAGTGAAATTCTCCAGTAAATTTACCAATATGACATTTTTCCTCGATACGGCTTTGAGAATAGTTGCCAACTAGAACCTTTATTAAAAAGATGTACCGGTATTATTTTAGTAAAACAACAGCAACCATTTATAAATACACCAAAGTATGAGGTAATAATGAATAATGCAGGCTGAATACAAAATACCTTTGTCACAGATATACATAAATATTAGAGCAACAACAAGTATGTGCAAACACCAAATATACCAAGCTGACATTCCCACTGAGTGAGAAGCTCATGGACACGTTCAGTACCGGTCACACCTAAATAGCCAGGAACAGGTCCTGAAATTTCCAGTGTATTGTGATTTCATGTCTGTAATTTTTAGGTCATAGTGGTGGACAGTATGCATATTATATTTAAAATAAAAATATTTGATTTTAATCAGTAATTTTTTTGTGATTATTATCGATTACAATCACATTATTAAAATCATTTGATTTTAATCATTCCAACCCTGTTTACAGCACAGTATTAAGGAATAATTATAACTTCTTCATTTTGCTTAGGTCCTCAGATAAGTTTACTGATTTTTAGATTTTATTTTTGCAGAGTTTTATATTACAAATTCATTCTTATTGAAGTTTTTTCTGTATTGCATTACTTACCGCTGATGACTGTATATTTAGGATTTACCTTTGTTAACACTGTTTTTTGGTATCAGCTTGGCTGCTCCATATATATCAGGATAATTCTGTCCTTTTATCCTTTTACCAGCAAACGTTTCTTTTAAGGAATGTATTTTGGCATGAAAAATTTTATCTAACACCCCATTCCCTTGGGGCTGTAATTAAGTGAATAGTGATATCTGGCATCTGTAGTATTGTTACTGTACATGAGCCGATGTTTTTACCAGTTGAGGGAGTCAGTAGTTTTTATAATGTGAAGGGGGGCAGTGCGAACCTTTTGCGCTGAGGCGCAAAAGATTACGTGCGCACCGTATTGTACAGACACTCCCCTCAGTACAGTAATTCATACATTAATAAATGGGTAAGTTTTTGTTCATATCTGTGAGTGTTTTTAAATCGGTTGTTCGTAAGTAGGAGAGCTTCTGTAATTAATATTTTGATAGGTCACGGGGAAAGGGTTAACCCTTTACCCATGCATTTGACAGCTGTGGATTACTTCGCTTAGGGGGTAAACTGCGAATATCTTGTATTTGACATCGTAATAATTTCATATGATATTTATTTCTAGAATTTTCTTTCTCTGTGAAATGGCAAATATCGAACAGTTTTAATTCCTGACTATAGGATAAAATGCTTTTACTTGTGTATATTTCGACATTCGTAAAAGTATCACGTAATTAATCATACTAGGAAAATGTTTTGCAATGATATTATAGTTCATTTTTTGTTCTTGTTTTTAAAAACATATTTAGAAATATTTACGTGATGGTTATTATTTAGGGTAATATATTATTTTAACATACATTGCATTTTTAGGAGCTTTATACTGCCTCAAGAGTTTTGTACTTGCTGGACATTTGCTAGAAATTACAAGAAAGAAGATTACATTGGTTCAGTCATGTAATGTGAAGAGAAGACCATGTATGTAGAAGGGTTATGCATGTGGAGGTGGAAGGAAGGTGAGGAAAAGGAAGGTTAACATTCTGATGGAATGATAATAAAGTAAATGATATGCAGGACAAGGGGCCAATGGAACAATATACACAAGACAGGAAAAAGTGGGAAAGACTGGTGAGAAGCAGCAACCCCATATAGAAATGAATTAAAGCTGAAGACAAAGAAGAAAAAGAGAAGCAATAAGCTGAGTTTTACTAAAAATGAAAAAGAAATATGCTGATTTTTGTTGAAATTAGGAAAGGAGTACGCAATGTTTTCTCATATAGAGAAGCAATATGCTGAATTTTATGTAAAATAGAGAAGCAATATGTTTAAGTTTGCTAAAAACAGAGAAGCAGTGTGCTATATATTGCTGAACACAGACAAGCAACATATAGTAGCTAATTTTGCTGAAAGAAAAGCAGTCCTCTGAGTACTGTATTGTTGAAAATAGAGAAGCAACATGCTGAATTTCACTGAAAGCAAAGCAGTAATGTCCTAAGTTTTGCTGAACAGAGAAAAATAATACATTGAGCTTTACTGAAAGCAGATAAACAGTATGCTGAACTTTGCTAAAAGCAGAATAACATTCTGATAAATTTTCCCTTCTCTGAAATCAGCAAATGTCAGCATATAACTGATTTTTTCAGGGAAAACTTAGTTGTATGCAGACATTTGCTGATTTCAGAGAAGTAATATTTTTTTTTTGTAAATCATTCATTTTCACATTTAAGGCATAAACAAAAATGTTGTGCTTGACTCGAATAAAAAAAATAAAGACTTTTTTATTTCCAGAATGGGAAGGGGTCGTGGCTATTACGACACATACTTATCCAAGTGTCAGTTGTACGAAGGCAAGAAGCCGAAGACTATTGCTTTAGCCTTCAAGGAGCAGGTGAGGAGCCATGTACCGACTGATGATTCGGATATTGTGATCGACATGGTATTAACGTGTTTATGAAGGATATTCGTTACAATTAGTCTGCAACTTACGATTGTTCGATTTTATGATTCGATGTACCGACCGAAGATTCGGATATGATCATTGACGTGGTATTAACGTGTGAATGAAGTATATTCATCACAGTTAGATGTGACTTACAACTGTTTGATTTTACGACCTTGACCTTGGCTGCTAAGGGGTAATTAATTAATAGGCTGAATGTCTGGACACTAACCCATTCTTTTATCTCATAATTTTTTTGGTGTCTCGGTTGTTTCAAGGTTGAAATGTAAAAATAGAAATAATAATAATAATATTAATAGAAGAACAAACAAAACCCATTAAAGTAAATTATTAAAAACTGAAAAAATTATGAATGTAAATAAAATCATCCCAAATATAAGAGAATAACCAAAGCAGTTTTGTAATGGGAGTGAATTGTGTGTTTTTTAATCTCCAAGGTGCTAAGATTTAAGGTATGCAGAGAATGTGTGTGAGTGTATGTTAGTTTTGCCAACTCTTACAAATGATCGTGCCCTTTATACATAGAAATTTGTACACTTATGTGGTGTTCATTCTTATATGTCCAACTTATGAATCACTAAAAATTATCATCATTTTGTATTGCTTGGTACTGTAATAAGTCTCTCCTCTTAAATACAATTAAATATTTGTATATTTGATTACAGAGATTAATCTTGGAATTGCAGCTTATTTATAACCTTATTACTGCTTGAGAGTACAAATCTTTAATGAGATGAACATGAGATTAGGGTTATGACATTCGAAAGTACCAATTAGCCCTGTTCGTTCAGTCTCGCAAGACTAAAGGTAGACTCGTGAGATGTAAAAAGATACTTGGAGACTCAGAAATATCTGCTTTTCCTTCCTAGAGCACCTTTTTTTTTTTTCCTGTATGTTTCTTTACATCCTATCAAGAATTTTCCAGACATATAAGACATTGTGTCCATATGTCTCATTCATATTCGGAGAGCAATGTACCTTACGGACTTTGCCTGTAGGAAAAATTTTTGGAAGGTATAGATTCTGGGAAAGGTTAAAGTAAAAGAGTCAGGTTCATTGGCTCTCTCTAGGAAGAATTGGCAGAAAAATGAGGGCCAAAGAGAATGGTTTGGTCAGTGGAGGAGCAAGCTGTATACAGTAACCATTAGATTGAATGAGAGGAGGACAGCTTGAGGTACAGAAGTTTTTGTAGAGCTTTTAGGCCAAGGACCAGAAATATTTTTGAGTGGAAGAAGATTTCTTAACCTGAGCTGGGCAGCAATTTCTAGCTGTAATAAAAGACAGATTAGAAACAGGTTCAGGGGATATGCGGGTAGACCAGCTAGGTTTCAGAGAGAAGAAGGAAGTTAGTGAGGGATGTACCCAAGTGCTGTTCCATGGATGAAGGATTATAGAGTTCAACCTCCAGATGTTGGAAAAGTTCATAGTAAAAGAAACAGTTCTATATGGAGGTGCAAGATTGAGGATAGAACCATTACTACCACTAGGCATGTCTACCCTCACGCCTTTAGTGGAGAAAACAAGATCCCCGGTCATTCTTAGCACCCCTCATTGCCATATACTGGGAGCCATGAGTTGCACACCTTTCATACTTACAGTAATATTGGGAACGAAAACAAAGATAAATGGATGGGGCGTGTGAGTTCTCAGATGCAAAGGGATAATAAGAAATGTGTAATGAATACACCAAATAATCGTTGAAGATGTAGGCATAGCAAAAGAACATTGAGCTGTCCTGACCAGCTATTCAAGTCCAAAGCATCTTCAGGTGTAGTATCGCTGCAGGCAGCTGGTGCCACGGTCCAACCTATATTTATGTCTTTCATATTGCACAACCTCACTTTAGCCCCCCAAAAATACAAACTATATATATATATATATATATATATATATATATATATATATATATATATATATATATATATATATATATATATATATATATATATATATAATCTATCTATATATCTATGTATATATATATATATATATATATATATATATATATATATATATATATATATATATATATATATATATATATATATATATATATATATATATATATATATATATATATATATATATATATATATATATATATATATATATATATATATATATATATATATATATATATATATATATATATATATATATATATATATATATATATATATATATATATATATATATATATATATATATATATATATATATATATATATATATATATATATATATATATACAGAAGCTCCCCTTCTTATGAAGGACCGAGTTACGAACATTCATAGATACTAAAAAACCTACCCATTATTTACTCATGTATTAAGGTATGTATTACTATGCTGTACTGTATTAATACATAATTATTACTGTCCTAAAATTCATTAGTACTGTGTACTCTATGTTTTATGTAGCAGTTAAGTGTCTTTAGCCTAAGTCCTGTACAACACTATGTACGTACTGGACAGTAAAGGTACTTTTTTCACTAAGCACAACTTCTGGAACCTAACTCGTTCGTAAGTTGGGAAGTGCATATATATATATATATATATATATATATATATATATATATATATATATATATATATATATATATATATATATATATATATATATATATATATATATATATATATATATATATAGTAAGGAAGTCCATCAGTGAAACAAAACTTATAAAACAATGCTATATTTCGGATCCTAACTGGATCCCTTCTCAAGTTGTGCTTGAGAAGGGATCCAGTTAGGATCCGAAATATAGCATTGTTTTATAAGTTTTGTTTCATTGATGGGCTTCCTTACTATTTAGTGCTTTATGCTAACAGTTTGTACTTATTTATATATATATATATATATATATATATATATATATATATATATATATATATATATATATATATATATATATATATATTATGTATATATATATATTATGTATATATATATATTATATATATATATATATATATATATATATATATATATATATATATATATATATATATATATATATATATATATATATATATATATATATATATATATATATATATATATATATATATATATATATATATATATATATATATATATATATATATATATATATATATATATATATGAGAGAGAGAGATGATATTCATTTTTACTGTGGTTACAAAGTTAACATATCTAGTTATTAATAGTATAATGTAAACACATGGAGGAAAATTTAGTAATTTCTTTTCTTATATAAGTGTGAATCCTCCCTCTATTGTATTCAAACCTGATATTATGATAAAAAAAAATAGTGTTTACACTATTAGATAATTGTGAATCTCCCACTATTTTATTAAAACCTGATAACCTGATAATAATAATTATTGCTTTGAGTCAGTTTTGTATATATTCAGCATATATTTGTGCCATTTTTATTAATTGTAGATCTTCTTCAGTGCTGGTTTTATGTTTGGGACAGTCGGAAATTAGAGAGCCTTCATATAAATTTTGAAAAAGCATGCAGTGCCAAAATCTGGTCATTGTTCTAGTGCTCATTGGTGAGTAATCAAATTATGACTAAGCTAGTAATTTTATATATAAAGACCATTAAAAATGCCCGAAGAGGCTCTATTTACTTAGTGAATTCATTATATGAGGTGCCAAGTACTATGCTGGGCTATGCCAATATTACAGAATGGCAGAAAACGAATATAAAGTTTTGCTACTTTATAACGTTGCTATCTTGGTAGCTGCTTATGTTATTTTGAGTTTTTTAAGTGTCACATCTAATTAACGCTAGCCCCTACCGAGATATCAAAGTTTTATAGTTGCGAAACTTTAAAAGCGTTTTCTTTTACATTTTTAGCTTTGCCGCTAAGCCCTGTATAGTACTAGGTTCTTCATATGAATCTTTTCTTTTATATGTTAATTTCCTCTTATATCCGTTCAAGTTAAATATTTAGATATAGTCTCTATTCACGAAATAACTAAATTAACGTGACTATGCTTAATGATATTTAATGGAAAATTAAGTGAAAACTGCTTTGTGGCCTTCAATAGTAATGCAGTGAAAATGTTTACAACATTCAAGTACTAAAATGAATATTGCTACAGCATAAGTAGTGTTGCAATGTGTTTGTTATTAATTGTGTTAATATGAGGTTTATTGCATTGAAAATCCTATACTGAATATAGTTTTTATTTTCATTCAAAATTAATGTTTACCAGCACATCAGAGAGAATTAATCATAAGCATAAATATCCCTGTTATTTTGGCAGTCAACTTTCTCACATGTTACACACAGATCTATTGATCAGAATGGAAAAAAAGATACTTTATCAAAGGATTTTATAAATGAATAGAATATTGAAAAATATGATAATCATTTTTCATTTCATCAGTACAAATCAGTGATGCGGTACCTGAAGAATATTTAGAAAGATTGGGTGACCTTAAACACGAGATTTTTGATGCACTGAATGAACCTGAGGATGTCTTTGAAAATGGAGAATCTACTTTCACTGAGAATCCTTCATGTCCACTTCCTTTCATCACTGTGGGCAATCAGTGTCTCTACTTTGCTACCTTCGCTGAGCAAACCCAGCAGGAGAGTAGACAGATCTGCCATTCATTGGGTGCTGAATTAGTGTCCATCAAAACAGCAACTCACATGCTGGACATCATTGACCACATAAAGGATAATGGTACCGTCCACTTCCGTTTGTTAGCATGTCATCATTCTTTACCCTACGCTTGTTTGTTTGAATTATTTAATTATCTGCCTCACCTATGTTAGTATGTATACATGCAGCATATTTACTATTTTAAATTATGATTTTCTTTATATGAATGAGAAATGAAGGCCTCTGTTTCTGTTAAGGTCAGTAGATTAGCTTTATGTTGTAAATGTGCTCGTTTTCCTGTCATGTAAATCAATATAAATAAGGAAAGATATGCACTCTCCAGCATTGTCTTTTGTATTGTATTTTTTTAAATTACATTTTGATATAAATTAATGAGCTGTCTTTCCAGTAAGAGCATATCTGAGCTGAAAAGAGAGCTGTGGGCATGAGTTTATTTTTCTTGGTTTACAATTCCTATGATTTAATGGATTTTGAAAACTGACAAAAATTGTATTTGTTCTTTATTATAACTGTTTTGTCAATTTGTATAATCAGCATAACAGTTTTTCTATACTCTTGATGCAATCCTTACTTAGAACAAGTTTTTAAACTCTTTAGCTTATGTACTTTTCCTTCCAAGATCTTGGAGGCAAAAACTATTGGATCGATGGATCAGACGAGGAAGAGGAAGGAACATGGCTCTTCACATCAAGGGAGCTCGTGCCAAAGGGAACACCTTTTTGGATGGCAACGGAAATGGAAAATGCTCCTGATGGCGGACCATTCGAAAACTGCATTGCCATCACTTCGGAATTTGGCTATTTCATGAATGATATGGACTGTTCTACACTAATGTCACCACTCTGTGAATATAATGAAGTGGAGAAGGATGCTGGTAGGCTTTTGCATTTTTTTTTATTATAATTTTCTTTGGCAGGCAGACTTCATCACCCGTATTCCTTTCTTGTTATAAGAGTTCTCCAAAAGGGGGAAGCCCGGTAATACCTCCCTGCCTAAAGGATGTGGGGTTTTGACTGAAAAAAAAAAACCTTGTCACGATTAATGTGTCTGTCGGTGTTTTACGTATAAATTCTATTTGCATTTTTTTAAGCAAATATAGTTATTTTTATAACTTAAACATATTCATTAATGTGATTCTTTTTTATTCATTTTTTTACTTTAAAGTTGGATGTCCACCATTTTTTGTGGATGTTGATGGTTCTTGCATAGCATTCATTATCTGGGCAGATGAAACATGGGTTGAGTCAAGGCAGACCTGTCATGGATTATCCGGTGAACATGCTTCTGTGAACGTTATTGAACTGCTCAGGGGAATTTATGAATACGTACATATGGAAGGTAAATATAATATCAACGGAAAAGTTTTAAAGCTCTTGTTAAGAAATCATATATGAACTTCAATAAATTTTTGAGGACAGAACAGTGTTACATGCCAAGTTTTTCGTCATTATTAGGCAATAAAAGACTAATTTTCTCCAATAAAGAAGGTATGGTCTGAAAATAGAGCAAAAAACTATGGCATTTTATATTAACTTGTACCATATCACAGGTGATGTAAGATATGTACGACTAATTTGTTTCCATATTTTTTATGTGTGACGCTGAGACAGGCTAAGAAATTTACCCTCATCAGGCCTGGGTTCCAAGAAAGCATATAAGAATAAGTAACAGCTTAAGGAAAAGGCAGAAATAAGAGAATGATAAACAATAAAAAAGATAGGCTGAAAGAATAGTCAGAGTAAAAAGATAGGCTAAAAGAACAGTCAAAGTAATGAAGACCTAGAAATACTTTCCATTACTAAATAATGATGAGAATGAAAGCAAGGAGATTCAGAGATGGGGTGTGTCATTACTTGTCAGATGCCAAGGGATAATGAGATGTGTTACGAATTCGCCAGAATATACTATGCAGGTGGAAGTATGAGAAAAGAACCATAACTGAAGGGAGAATTTAACATCGAGCTGCCCTGGCCAGACCTACTCAAGTCCAAAAGACCTACAGGTGTAGTATTGCAATGGACGGTAAAGGCAGTAATCTATACATGGCAACCAAAGAGGCAATTAAAAAATTGGCATGAGTCATAGTTTTTTATATATCATATTCTCTTTTTCTCTCTTTTAGCCTTCTGTACCCAGGATGAGGAGGGTACTTATCATGATTAAAATGTACACTGACAAAAAAATTTGTCCCTATTTCTAATTGTAAAACATTTCCTATCAGTCATACTTATGCATGTTTTGCATATTAAAATAACCAGGCCATTATTTTATCCTGAAATAAATGAAAAATAGCTATTGTAATCACTGTTCAATTAACTTGTTATAGGTATCTCATCCCATTCCTTCTGGATTGGAGGAAGTGACGAGAATTTTGAGGGACTTTGGCGCTGGACAAATGGAGACTTTATACCCACTGGTCAGTCTAATGTTATTATTATTTTAACATGTTCTACATTTTAAAAACATGAAGTGATGAACCATTGTTGCTGCTATGCCCATATTGATCCCATTCCCTTCTCTGTTCCATTCATTTGATCTTAATTTATTTGTTACAGGGGCTCCCTGGTGGGGAAGCAGCAATGTTGATGGAATGATGCTCGAACCGGATGGTGGTCAAGCTGAGGACTGCCTGGCTCTGACTACCGAAGGTTTTCACTACTTTAGGGATAAGAATTGCACTGATCTCTATAACCCTATGTGTATTACTGAGCCGCAAAGCTAAGGAATTTTTCTTTGTACATTGTTAGCATGAAAATTGAAAGAAACGCTTGCTGTTATTTATATGTACTTTTGCCTTTTAGGACTGTTATGATTTATAGTTCAGCATTATACTAAAGTATTATCCACCTGGAAAAGAATATTATATTATAACTGAATATTATTATTACTCTTAAGTTAAAAAAAAACGTTGACAACTGAATATATAAACTGTTAAATGTGTCACTGTCTTTATTTTATAGGAAGTGAATAATAACCACTTTAGTGGTTGATAAGAAAAGGTAATAAATACACGTTCAAAATATTATGCATATATGGTGGTAAAATAAGTTTGCATATTTTTGTTGCCATATTAGTGATGTTGCATTGTGAAACATTTGGCTCCTCCTTAATATTCATATATGATGCATGGATTGTTTATCTTTTCTCTGTTTCATGTTGCTAATCCTTGGCTTTCCCTCAGAGCTATCAGGGAGTGTATGATGTGGTGTTAGCATACGAGGTTTTGTGTATTTCATTATTCCGTAATGTTTTTGTTTACATAAGATTTACATCCTGCACAGGGATCACTGTTGGAGTTGTTCAGTCTCAGAAGCCCTGGATGGTGCCCACATCACAGCCAGGCCATGTGGACTTTGTCCTCACAGGGAAGGGGGATTTCAAAATGACTGGATGGAATGGGGAGTTTCTGATTATTGGTATGTTTGGAGAGGCGGGTTTGAGGTGGGTGAGGGGAAGGAGATGAGAGTATTTGTGTCTGATATACTGCTACTAGGTGTTGTTTTGATGTTCTTTGGCATGTGTGAGCGAGTGTTCCGCCATGTAATGTAGTGGATGGAGTTGGTGTGTGGAGGCTGCAGCGAGTACTTTTGTGCCTTTTATATTAAGACAGTAATTTGGCAATGAGGACTTTGGTTTGTTGCTGAAAGTGGTGTGTAGATGTAATAGCTGTGCAGCCTGTGATTATTTTTGGGCTTTGTTTTGTATAGTCTGTAAGGTGTTTTGGTGTGTTTTATATACCGTATATATATATATATATATATATATATATATATATATATATATATATATATATATATATATATATATATATATATATACTGTATATATATTGTTTGTATAGTTGTTGTGTCTGTTGTATGGGAAAGTGAGCTGAGGGCATTGTCTTTGTATCTATTTGATTTTGAGGTTTGTGACATATTGTTTAATGACCTTTACAGTGTTCTGCCATGTAATGTAGTGGATGGAGTTGGTGTGTGGAGGCTGCAGCGAGTACTTTTGTGCCTTTTATATTAAGACAGTAATTTGGCAATGAGGACTTTGGTTTGTTGCTGAAAGTGGTGTGTAGATGTAATAGCTGTGCAGCCTGTGATTATTTTTGGGCTTTGTTTTGTATAGTCTGTAAGGTGTTTTGGTGTGTTTTATATACCGTATATATATATATATATATATATATATATATATATATATATATATATATATATATATATTATATATATATTGTTTGTATAGTTGTTGTGTCTGTTGTATGGGAAAGTGAGCTGAGGGCATTGTCTTTGTATCTATTTGATTTTGAGGTTTGTGACATATTGTTTAATGACCTTTACAGTAATCATAATGAGACTATGAATTGAGTTAGCATTAGCTACCTCCTTGCTTAGCAAATTCCAATCATTAATTACTCTTACACTTAAAAAGTACTTCCTAACATCCGGCAGAGAAGTTTTTTATAAAGCTTAAACTATGATCTCTAGTTCTAGAGCCAGCAATATCAAAATATCGATCCCTATTCACTCTGTCATAACCATGAACAATTTAAAAACCGTCACCATATCCTCCATAATTCTTCTAACTTTGAGTGATGATAAATCTAATTCCCTCAGCCTCATCTCATAACCGAGATTACATATTTCTGGCACCAGTTTTGTGGTGTGTCTTTCAACTTTTTCCAGCTTATGTGCTTTTTCAAGTGTAGATTCCTAAAGGGGGCTGAATATTGAAGCTTTGGCCTCACATTATTTGTATGATTATTTCTGAACATTTCCTTGTTCATGTGTGAAAGGCTACCCTTACATTTGCTAAGAAAGCATATGCTGCCCTTACTATGCCATTTATATGCATTTCCAGAGAAAAATCTGCCACTATGTTTATTCATAGATTTCTCTTATTTTTCGTCTCTTGAAGTTCTGCTCCTGCTATTGAGTATCCAAGCTTGGACCTTCTTGCACTTATACCCATTCTCATTACCTTACATTTTGAAGTTCAGAAGCTCCCCTACTTATGAGCAACTGTGTTACGAACATTCACAGATACGAATAAAAACCTACCCATGTATTAATATACTGCACTGTATTATTACATTACTATTACTGTATCAAAATATATTAATACTATATACTATATGTTTTATGCTGTAATTAAGTGTCTTAAGCCTAAGTACTGTACAGCACTGCATATTGATGTACTGTACAGTACTTTTTTTTTTTTTTTTTTTTTTAACACAGCTTACGAACAATTCTGCTTTTGAACAAACTTTTGGAACCTAACTCGTTCATAAGTTGGAGAATGTCTTTATTGAATTTCATAAGCCATTTTTCTGACCACTCATGCAGACTCCTTCAGGTCTTCCTGAAGTTCTCTACCATTTTGGTTCTCACTTTCTAGGCAATCTTTGCATCATCTGTAAACATATTCAAGATTGAATTTACAGACTCTGGTAGGTCATTTACATACACAAGGAACAAAAGTGGCATAAAATTGAACCCTGTGGAACCCCACTACTAACCCTTCTCCATACAGAGTGTCTCTTACTCTAACCCTCTGTTCCCTTCCTTCTAAGTAAGTTTTATTCCCTTCCAAGACATTTCCACCAATTCTCATTACTTGCAGCTTCTTAAATCTAGGAATATGCAATCTGCCCACCCCTTTCTTTCCTGTAAGATTCAGCTTATTACATTATGTGCCATCAATTGAAACGGAAGAAATTGGTTTAAATTCTGTTTAAACCATATGTATTCTTCCAGTTTTCATGGAGTTGACAGGGAGTGATACCTTGATAAAGATGGCTGTAAAATGATAGTTCACTGTTTGAAGCTTGGTGAGAAAAAAACTGTTAAAATAAGAAAAGGTGACAATCAGAACTTGATAAGCATAGAAACAGTCAGTGCTACATGTATTCATAATTTTCTTTTATGAAAAATATAGGAAGTGTTTATGAATTAAAAAAGAAGCTGACAAGGAGACAGGAGATATAAGGATAAGGCAAATGTTTGCCAACAGATGGCTCATACTGAATTCTACTGATACCAAAAACGATATCAGTTATACTAGATCAAAATGTGAGTTTGTCTACTCCCCTTGCTCTTGATTCTAAAGCATTTTAGTACAAACATTCCCTGAACCCAGTTTATGAAGTCGGCCCCCCAAAATACCTTGTCAACACATAGATCTACACTATTCCACTCTTCATAAAAATTGAAATTCTCCATGATCAGCTGCATTTATCACTTCAAGTGTACCCATTTTGCTTAGCTCATACACCTCAAGCCTTTGGCAGCTATTATAATTTTCTGAACTCATATTACTGTGGGACACAATAGATTCCTTGAAGTCAATTCCTATAATAATATTAACTTGACCAGCTTGAACTGTTCGCTTTAAAAGCTATTCCTCCTCAAGTGTTCCCAGATCTTTCCTTTCTCATTACTTTGCAAATCTTGTAAATCAGCTTATATTTTTACCTTGTTTTCACTCTGCCTAACCTTATCAGCACTTGTGTACAATAATCATAATGAGACTAGAGCCCTTTATTTTCATTCCTCTTCTTTTCACCCCTTTTTCTTCTCATCCTTCAATAAACTGAAATATGATATAAAGAGCTGAAAAGTAAGAATTTATATTTTCAACAAGTGATGTATTATTCCATTGAAGCTGACAAGGTCTTCAAGCATAGAATATTGTAAGTGCCAAAAATGGGGAAAACATATTTAGTTGCTTTTTACGACACAATGGAAACATAGGGTAGATCAATCATTCTCTGAACCACCATGGATATTACTTTTAGTGATTTTCTACAACACTTGGCAATCAAACCCTAAGCACTGGTTGTGGGGAAAAAATTTCAAACTTTTATTCACCGTAAGGGACACTTAAACATATGTGAAAATTTAAGAATGCTCACAAAATCAACTGTTACAGAAAATAAGGTCAAAAAATGATAATCTGCTCAAGAATAACATTTATAAATAGGGTCTTTGTAAAAATATCAAGACCCTGAAAACCACAGGTAAGTAACAATGCACAACATATAAAAATACGGATATATCAATTCTTAAAATAATTTTTCACATGTAATGGCATACTGTACTTTGTCCTCAAAGAACTATATGCACTTGAAGAGTGAACCAGTACGATCATTCCACAGTAAATACAGACTGATTCCTTATAGATAACCGCTTTTTGCTGGCTATTTTTTTTTTTTTAGATATGAGAGAGAATGGTGGCTGAAATTAGGGAGAGGAGGATTGAAGAACAAGGTGCAATGGGAGGGCATTTGAAAATGATGACTGAAGGGAATGTCTGCAAGTGCAAAAAAATATTGCTGAAAGAGTGACCCTGGGGATGGGAGTGGAAATAAAAAACTATTCCATGAGAAACTCACCTGTGAAAATTTCATTAGTAATCTCCACCAATAGAAAATTCCACCAAAGTGGTTTATTAAATGGTCTAATTACTATATAATTTAAAAGCCTATAAATATCAACTGAAAAACAAAACGACTAGGAAATAGCCATAAAGTGTAGCTAATAAACTATAGAAATACTTGCTAAACTTAACCTAACTGATACTATACTGTGTACCTAACCATAAAAAAATGGCTTGGTGAAAATGTTAAGAATTATCTTACAGACCAATATGAAATTTTAAATCGTGTGCCAAATTATACTTCAATAACGCTTGAGTGAAATTTTTGGGTGGAATTTTTTAATATGTGGAATTATTGGGTGAATTTTTCAGAGGGGTTGCTTATGGCACACTGAAAAACCATATGTATATTCAGTGCGGTTGGAAAGAGCTTCCATACCCAGGATGGTTGAAAAGGTTGGGAGGGTAAAAACTTTGAGAAAAAGTGAAAAAAAACAACAAAGCATTATTACAAAGTATATGGTTTGAAAAAGCAAACCTTGTACAAAGAAGCCCTAAAATTTAAAAACATTATGCATAAACAATACCTGTAATTTTACCTGGACGGAAGTTGTTCACAAATATATTGCATTTGGAAATACAAGTCATTTCCATATCACAAGAAAGTCTGTATCTAACCTGCTTTAATTTGTGACTTAAAAAACTTCATATTAATGCTTATGCAAGCAAAAAGAAAACTTATTAAATATACAAATGGAGGAATTTAAAGAACCCTTTCCTATACGAAACTGAATATAGATATACTGTACAATATTTACTTATGATGTGAAGCGAAATCTACTATTACTTCAATATCCAAAAATACATAATCTGAAAACAGATCTTTGAAATGCTTGTTCATTCCAGTCTATTTTCTGTTTACACGTAAAGCAACAGTAAATTATACTGAACCCTTTACTTTACAAAATTGAGTAATACACTTAGCAGCTGCAAGGTAGAGTGTACTGTATACAATAATGATCTAATTGGCAATTACATATTCGTAAGTAAAGGATATATTCCTAACACCTCTCATAACTATAACGCTTACCAGAAAGGTATATAGCAAATTTTTTTAGTTTTCGATGATTCTAAAGTACACTTCGTCTCAAAATAAATGGAATAAAAAGAATAATATGCCCGTAAATATACAAATTATTACAATGTGTTCTTGAAGAGGGATAAGTAGAAGGGTCTTAGGTACATCTCAGATAAGAGAGGTTTCGACACTAAATTATTATCATTACGACGCACTTAAGGAAAACATACCTGCTTGAGGGATGACCATTAGAGAGATATGTAAACACTTCAAGTACATATGTATGAAATCTTTAGAGTACCACCATAGACGTTTTATGTCTACGCAGAAAATAACCGACAGTACGATTTCGTTAATCCGAGATTCAAATGCAACAAAAAGATACAGGTCATATTGTTGAAGTTCAGTCTTGTGATTAGGAATAAAATGGCTTATGGAACTAAGAAAGGCTAAAATTACTACACGACGATGGCTATGAACAAAGGCAGAATATACTTATGTACATACATATTAATGGTTGAAGTATAGTACAGTGTACAATTATACCATAATACTAATAATTTCTAAATACTGTAGTTGGTAATTGGGCAATTTAGTTAACAAATTAAAACTTATATGGTAATATGGCATATCAGGGATTTAATGTTCCAATTTTGCAGAACAAGTCGAGTAGACTTGCATGCACCATAAAACACACTTGCACAGACAATAGGATCAGATTTATATTATTCCATGACTCGCCTAATGGTGTTACATACCATATTTCTATTACCTCTACAGTATAATATAAATTCTCTTATAATAAATCCCATGAATAATTCTTACTAATATTTCTTTTTCTTCATCTCCATACTCCACTGAAGTTGGCAGGGAGGGCAAACTTGAAAATAAATGGACTGAAACACAATGATAAATACTGGCAATTCTGAAAAAGCCTCTTACTTATGATGTGATACATGTATCACCTAGAAACATCTAATATTTAAATAATCTTAAAACATCACATGCATACTTGATCATTCCATTAAATTTTTTTTACAGGTATAACAATTAATTTAATGAACAGTTTAATTTCCGAAAGTTTAAAAGTGGAAACACAGTTTACAGCTGCCTGTGACAGATTTATCTTTGAGGGGACTCTCTCCAATACTCGTACTCATACAATTTTGGCACAACAGTTTAAATATTATCATATACAAAGTCATACTGAAGAATACTGTTGATACTTTCTGGTAAATACCTATTCTGCACACCTCAATGAAGAGTTAGCTAAAATCCCGAAAATGGAACTTCCAATTTTTCTTTTTTAAATGTAAAGGGTAAGACTTTTCCATTAAAATGAAAATAATTATTATGTATAACAATAGTTCTAATAAAACAAAAATTTCTTTAAACTGCTTATATCCAAAAAGAAATTGGTTAGCAAAAAACCAATGCAATACATCTAAAATTCATTATTCCATTATATATAAGATTTTGCAATAACCATGGAAAATATTCAAATTTAAAGGTATAAAGTGCCAGGTTTCAGTTCCGATATCCATATGAGATGCTCTCCAGGGTAAGCCCCAACCCCCCCCAACTGTGATGCCCAGCCACAGCAGTAACCTCCCAGTCAACAGCTTAAACTCTCCTTCTTGGACGGAAACCGATCTACCAACCTCAAGAATATGAAGCCAGTGCATTACCATTGTACTAGCCAGAGGATAGTACTTTTTATAGTCAAGTATATATATATGAACAAAACTTAGATTAAATCGTTTCATGAGCATTGTTTTCATGAACCAGAATGATGTGGGTACTTAATTATGCTATTAGCAAACCAATATTAACAAACATAGCTGCTTTAACGATTTGAAAGTACCATGAACCTATATTTGGCAGCAACAATGAGAAGATAAAATATATTCGATATTCGAGAAACTGACTTTAACAATGGGCACCAAATTAACAGATTTCACAACTTGTTAAAATATCACAAAGAGGGATGAAAAAATGCCTTCCTCAAAGGCTCTTGTGAAGATCAGCAGATTATAACAATATTCTGATCAATGTACAATCTAACGGATTTGTGCTCCAAAACTAAAGCAAAGGTAAAACAAGATAAAGATACATATATCCTAGTAAGTGATGCACATATACCAAAGTATTTCACATTATATGAAGATATCTTTTCTACAATGTATATAGTACGCACATTCGTCAGATAAAAATACATCAGGCTTGGGTAATCATATGAATGGCAAAGCGATGAAATACAAGATAAGAGAATCAAATACTATATACTTGCTATACGCCAGAGACCATAAAATATAGTTTTAGCAGCATAATGCTATACTGACATAAATAAAGCTTTACACACAAAAGAAAACATGAGCATTAAAAAGATAATCAGCAAATAAGATCACCACTTATCTTTCTTTTTCCTGATAAGAATAGAATAAATACTGTTTTTGTATGAAACCATTCTCAGTCAAAAGATATTGCTAGGATTTTTTTTTTTCAAACTTTAATATATAAATGAATGAAATCCACATACTCCACAAGTCTTATATAGAGAACTCTTGGTGCATTAAGTTTTTTTTTTTTTTTTTTTGAACCAACATAAATAGTTTGAATTTCAAACTGGTGGCCTTTAGCGGAATAAAAACCAAAAATGCGGAATTATTATAAAACCCAAGAAATACAAAATATATGGGATCAAAATTACATTTCTGGATTCTATATTTCCCCCGAAAAGTTGACTATATATATATATACTGTATTTACCTATGAAGGTACTGGAGGGTGAGCTCGTAATTTTTTCTCTTATCAAGCATCACAGAAGCATACATATTAATGGTTCAGTTCATCTAATGATGAACTGAACCTCCCAAGATAAAATAGGCTACCACACAAGAGATGCCCTTACCATCTCCATCACTTTTGGAAGTTGCTCTAGATAAAAGCTGTAAAAGAAGACATCTTGGAGACAACTTCTGTCTGAGATTCTTGTGTGGGAGACAGGGGTTATAGGCAGTGCAACCAAATATTTTTTTTTTTTTTTAAATTATTATTATTATTATTAAAGACACGGGGACAGGCTAGAAAATTGGCCCCTCGTCGGGCTGGGCACCAAGAAAAAAATCATTCTTCCTCCAAGAGGAATAATTAACTATTTGTTAATTTAAATCTTACAAAGTATCATCCTTTGGGTATTTTCAAGATTAGTATACAATGAGCCAACAATATATTCAGTCATTCAACTTTAATCTTGAATGACTTTCCATTTTGATGCACTAAAAAAAAAATTTAGGGTTGCGTCTACCTGCAAGCCATATCTTGCCCACCTTTGAGATATGCCTTCTCAACATGATATTATTCTGTAAATAACATAAAAAATATAAACTTGATGTTTTGTGATCATACATTTGACACTACACAAATGTAAATTGTGTGTAGTATATATACGTTAAAATACAACTTTTTTTTCTATTTGTACAAACTACCTTCTGCAAGGTTCAGAAGGAAATAAAACTGCAAAATAACAATTATAGAACTAACTTCTATGTCTAATCTATAATTTCCCTCACAGTAACACTGCTAAATTCCTGGACTATGAAATGAAATTCTGAGATAATCATAAAAACAGTGAATGCTAAACATTATACTTAAGTAAACATAATATATATTACTTAACTTTAAATATAGAAAAATGCAATTTACATCTATGAATAACCAATATAAAACTTGATAAAATAACAGTTCTACCTAAACGGTGATCCAAAACAAGATTTTCCATCAAAGGGACAGCAAAACAGTCGTGTGACAATGATTCATTAGTCTACAGACTAAGATGTCTAGCATATTTGATATACAAGAGCAGGGGGTCATATTTCCAGTGGCAACACCATCTTTATGCCACCATAGTCGAGTGGTAACTCTTCCGACTTTGATTTGTCAGGTCTGAGGTTGGAAATGGCTTTTACTCAGGGTAACAGTTGCATTTGCCAAAACCAAAGACCTTCTCAAGAAGGCACCGTCCTAGTCCTTGGAAGAAAAGGGAATCCGCAACGTAAAACCAATCCCAATCTACAGTTCCAATTTTTGACAGGTGGCGAGACCGTTTCATATCCTGATTCGTCTCTATATACCACAAGATGACAATATAAGGGCTAGCTGCTCCATTTTTGTGAGACTTGCTGTGCAATGGGGTAATGCTTCTTTTGAATCACCCTTTATATGTTTCTTCTGAATTAACTTAGTATATATTTGAGGATATATACTAAGAACTGAACACAAACATAAAACTAATTAAAAATGTATTGTAGTGCAAACTTGCTCAGCTAATATCTAACGTCCATTTTCATTATAATCATACTATTTCATAATGATATTGCAGAAGTGATCAGCAAAATACAAGTACAAACTTGAATTTCATAAAAAATTATTACGTAAAATCTCAACAGTTTTACTGACAATGTAAATGTTAATTAAAATCAAAGCATGTGACACTATTAGACTCTGATAATCTCATATATTATACAGTATTGAAAAAGGTTAACCAAAGTAAACATTTCGCTTATCTTAAAAGTAACATTATTAGAACATGTAACTTTGGAAAATTTATGTTAATTAGCAGAGGAATGCCCACTTGATCAAAACTACAGAGATTCTAAGATATGGACGAAATTGTGCTGGAACGGAGCCTCATCTCGTTTTCAGATCAATTATAATTGAACACGGATTTTTACCAAAATTATGTTACGAGTCTAGAACGCTCACTGCCCTTGGGTCCAGTGTCAGTGAGGCACAAGGCACCGCGACCGGATGAGTGGGGTAAGGAAGGCCACAATAAAGGCAATCAGAAGAGTACTGCTGAAGTAATGGAATGCTGAAGCTGCTTCACCTTTCAGTACGTCAGGGTCACCTGTAATAATTTACAAGTCTTTTCTTAATTTACAAGATATTTCGTGGATGATAATTTTTTTACCCTCGTTAAACTAGAGCTTGCAAAAGACATGAATAAGGAAATATATTGATTGGGTTAAAACTTATAAATAAAAAAAAACCTTATTTCAATATCAGTAAGCCAGAACATGCATATTGGGTGGATTCCATCTAAGTGAGGAGTTACACTTCCTTTGTTTCTCATGGGTCGTTTTATCTGATCAGGAATTTTGTTTTCATTCTCCTTGAAAGGGGACAAGTATATTCTCTCTGTGCTCCCCAGAGTGTTGTAGAATCCGAATATATGAGACACAGTGAAGAGACTGATAATGTCTCCATTTGTATTTTCATCCCACAAAGTTGCCAAAACATGGGAAGGGGCTCTGGCTGGAAAACTTCAACCAGAACCTTAGTACTTGTTTCTAAATGTGGTTTGTTGTGTTAGTACTCAATGAAACAAAGGTGAATGGAAGTATGCTTTGACTTGGCCACTCCCTTACAAAGGGAATTACAACTCATGCACATCGATAGATAACATAAAAAAAACAATTTTACTGTATCTAACACACTATATTAAAGGAAAATTTTTACTTCATGAATAAGTATGCTGTATATGGAATTCAGGAATAAATATAATACAGATGAGAAAGACAAATACACAAAAGGGAATAACACAAAGCTGAAAAAAAGGAAAAACCTCACATATTTGAAAAACAATAAAATACAAGCAAGACTAACCCAGCTGGAATTCCCATGGAGGAGAAGAGAGTTTTCCATCGCCGCCTCTCGAATACCCCAGTACTCGAAGTTTATAAGTTTTCCCAGGTGTGAGCTCATATATGTACGCTTCGAGGGGAGAGCCGATGTACACGTAGGATTCGTTGGCTTTAGTAAAATCTTGGTCGGCTTCCCAAATCTTGATCTGTGTAAGAATAAAAAGTACATCACCATTATTACACCATAAATATTATATTCCCAATAACTGTCTGCATATGAGAGACGTAGATAAGAGCTTCTGTCTATAAATGATAATCTATTATTAGGAATTAGTACAGTGCCAATGAGTGAAAATTTAGGGCAAACCTTACTTGTAATTATGTGCAAGAAACTGTCTTACATAATACAAATATGGCAAAATATACGAAAATCTTTGTACATGTTAATTGTATAAATTTACACTATAGGTTTTTATATTCAAGAACTAACACAAAATAGCTATCCCTAATATGATGATATGTATAAAAGTTTAAGTGCACCACACAAAATCTGACCTTGAAGCATAGTTTTAACTCACCTTATAGCCAATTAAAGGTTCTTCCATAGGCCCAGGAGTTACACCACGCCAGGTGACCCTAATTGTGCTTGGGTCGATGGCATAAACCTTAACGGCACTTGGTGGCATTCGTGGAGCCTCTCGCCACGTTCTCTCTGTTTACGAAACGTGGAAAACAATAACTTTAGTGAAAAAAAAAGTAAAAAAATGGGGATAAAACCATAAATAGTAAATAAAAAAGGGAAAAATCAGAACTTTAGTAACCTAACTTATTAAGAGTCCAGGAATAGTACATGGAAAAAGTACTGGAATATTACAAGGAAAAACATAATACAAGTAATACAGCACACAACGTTAGCAGCTCTACGTAACGGCTTACTAATCATGTTAATGCTTGGAATGACTCATTAAAAATACACTAACACAAATGATCACCAAGTAACTTAAGATAAAAAATTTTAATATTTGCCCTAATAATAATAATAGTTTATAATGGATTATGAGTAAATAATAAACGTAACATTTCTTACCTAAGAATCTTTCACTCTCTGGTCCAGAGCCAGCCTGATTAAATGCCATGACACGAACCCAATAGAAAGTGTTGGGAACCAACCCTACAATTAGTCCATAAGGTAAGGTGCCTCTCTGAAGTTTAATGATATGATCGGTCTCATTATCCGATCGCCTCCAATACTTAATCTGCAAAAGGATACAATAACATAATCATATCTCTACTGTGGGGGGAAGATGAGAGAAGACTTCTCTGTGTGTCATTAGAGTCAACGACAGGGGATGGATGAGTGAAAGGGTGCTATTCCTCTCCTCCCTAAAATTATCTCTTGCCACAAAACAGCTGATGTTAAAGAAAAAAATGGATAGAAAATTATATATACATAGGTATATATATATGGCAGATTTGAATTATATGAAAAATCAAACCAAAAGTGAGGTTTAGAAGAGAGTACAGTGAATATAGACATTCAGTAGAATACATTCATTTCCTTACTCCAGCATTTAGGTGGGAGGTTTCTTTTTTTTTTTTTTATACCTTTGATGGTACACCTGGTACACTGATTATATGTACTAGGTTCAAATGCTGGTCAATCATATGTATTCGTTCATTCCTTTAGAGTGGTTCTAGGAATGAGGTCCACTAACCCTTCTGCTGCAAGCTGTCATAAGTCAGTGCAGATTGGGCCCCCCCCCACACCTTAAGAGAAAAAACTGTACCTCCTCCCTCAATAGTGAGCAATATATATATATATATATATATATATATATATATATATATATATATATATATATATATATATATATATATATACACAACAGATAAGAGCTCTTAACATACCCTGTATCCAATAAGCTTTCCTCTAATATTTTCTCGTGTCGGAGTGATTGGCAACCAGGTGACATTAAGGGATGTTGCATTGTGGGCAAATGCTGACACTTCTGTTGGCTGTACTTGCGGATTATCCTCAGCTGTATAGACTACAACAGGCTCGCTGACTTTTCCAGGCCCGACACTATTCCAGGACTGGAAGAAAAATTATATAGAATATATGACAGTCATTACATCAAGCTAATAGTTCCTTTTTATTTTAAATAAGACTTCACAGTATATTCACCTGAATGCAAAAAATCTCATGGACTTTTCCAGGCCTGACACTATTCCAGGGCTAAAGAAAAATTATTTAGGAAACAGGAAAAATACTAAATCAAGCTAGCAGTTAATATTTTTTACTGAAGACTCCACAGTACTTTTATCGGAATACAAAAAATCTCACTGACTTTCGTGAGCCCGATGCTATTCCAGGGCTGGAAAAAAAATACTCATGAAATGTGAAAAACAGTAAATAAAAAAAATAATATACAGTACTCACTTGTATTTTTACTTCATACTCTGTGTAGTAATATTTGATGGGATCCACATCCACGACGTACATCCCAATATTGCCTCGACCCCTTAGACTCATGTTCTGGAACTCGGTTTCCGGATCCAAGATGCTTCGACGCCAAAATATGTTATAAAAGATGCCTGGAGCATTCTGGTCTTCGTGAGGTAACGGCTGGAAGTAAAACCAACAATTTTATAAAGAATCAAATTTAACTGATACATTGCTAACATAAAATATTAATATTCTTGGAGGTGGTGAGAATGAAATATACACCTGTACTCCATGCATGCTATAAGATGTGTGTGAGAGAGACACCTGTATGGCCAAATAAAATTACCCTATTGGGCCCGGACGTCAAAAAACCCAAGGAAGTGCCCAGAGGCGGATCTTCTCTCAACCACAGATATTTGAGTATAGATAAGGACATACTTGTGTACCTTATATGGTAACTAGACCCCACCAACCCTGGAGGCACAGTGAATATACCATCAAAAATGAATTATCACAATTGGAACAAAATGCTTAAGAGCTTAGGCACTGACTTCTGAAGTACTGTCTAACACTTACGTCCCAGGTAATGGTAAGATCTCCAGTTTTTCCTCCCCCTCCGCCGAGATTTGTAGGGATGGTAAAAGGTATGTCCACTTTCGTATTGGCCTGAAAATAACGATATGAAATAGCTATTATATACACAAACAATATGACTTCTTCCTAATCTATATTTAGTTGTTTTGTATAAGTTGGAAAAAAAAAAAAAAAAACCCTATGAAAATGACTCAGAACCTAATAAGCATATCTGATACATGATTACAATACAGTTTGAAGAAGGGTTATGTACAGGTATTTACAATTACCAACGCTAATCAATATGAGTAATTCAGATAAAAATTGGAAATAATTACTGGCAATAGAGTAGTAAACCTTGCATTCTTGCAAGCACTGCATACTGGAGGAGGTGGTAAATGTGACATTCTATTGCCCTCACTAATATAGATGCTCTTATAAATGCAAAGGAAGACAAAGATAATTTTTTTATCATCGTCAACTTGCAGGAAGATATGTGAGGTGGGATTTTTCTTTTCAACCACCTGAGATAAAAAGTTCTCATTAGATAAATCTCATTACCTGTGGTGAGCTTGTGGAGAATTCACCTAAGCCAAGGTTATTTACACTTTGTACTCGGAATTCATGTGAGGACCATGGTGAAAGCACATCTCCAAGTTGGTACTGTCTCCTTCCATTGGATGCATCAATGAGCTGAAAAATTAAGAGATTTGTAATCTTTCAGAAAAAGAAAAATAAACTGCTAAAAAATGCAAATAAAATCATTTAGGTCTGCAGGCTCAAATAAACTGATGTCTGTAGAACTAAAGACATATTTTCAAATAATCTACAATCTTGGTCGGACATCAAATCTGGGAACTTTAAACTAGACCCCACAGCTTTGTTCACTAAACCATAGAGGTTGTCAAATAATAGAATACTATTTTGATGGTTTAAACATTTACATTAGTTACAGCATAAATTGTTAACTAGCATTTAGTTTTCTTTTTTCATTTACAGTTTCCAGCATTATGTTCCCTATGCAATGTTTTCATCATTAATACATGAATGTAATTAATTTAGAAGCCTTGATAGGGATAACGCTATTAGGGAAATTTATATGATGTTTGTTTGTATATTTCTGGGATGCTCCACGAAATTAATATTTGTAATTTGGTTAAATGTTTAGTAGGTTGTAGAAGACTGTATTTTGCTAGAGAGAATATAGGAAAGGACTTAAGAGTCACCCCGATTGTTTCCTTTGCCTAAATTTATGATTTTATCTAGTAAATGTCCCAGATTTGACAGAGGTTGTTATAAAGAGAGGGAACTGAAAAATCTACTGATGTTTCACAGATGAATAAGTGATTCGTTATTATCTTCGTCAAGCTTAGAGATATAAGGACAAAAGTGAATTAAAAGTGCTACTAACAAGAATGCACAAAAGTCAATTCCAGGAAGTAAAGGCCTCAAAAAGTAAGACCTCACTCCCTCGTTGCTCCCTTTTGGCCTATCAATCCTTACTAAATCCAGTAACTTATTTTCTGAATAATGAGCAAGAACACATTAAAAAAGGCCAAATTCATCCTATAAAAATACTTTCAACCTTACCTGTGCTGTTACATTCTCAGCTACGGTCTTCCATTTACGAGTGTACACCGTGCGCGTCTGTATATTGTACGCTTCAATTGCTCTTCCATTGCTAGCTCCATCTGTCCACTGAACGCGAGCCCTTGTGCTTGTAAGGTCAACAGCTATAACTCCACCTGGAAAAAAATGGTGATTTACTTTGGCTTTGCAGGTAAAAACAACACACATAAGGACTTAAATATATAACTTTTCTACGAAACAGGATATTAGTGTGAAATTTTTTTTTATATATATATATATATATATATATATATATATATATATATATATATATATATAAGGTTGATAAATATTACTTATTAGTGTATATAACTAGCATTTGCATTTAAATATTCATTACTTAATGGTGTTCAACAGAAAGTGCTGGGCCCATTATATAGAATAAACCATTTTGTACAGCAAGCACAAGTTCATTGCCTCCTGCCAGTCTTAATTAATCTTACCAGCTGGGGTAGAAATAGCAGATTAGGAAGGAAGATGTCACAAGGGGAGATATTTGTCTCCCATAACACCAAGAATATCTATTTTTAGAATTAATTCTCTCACATCTCCAGGAGCATTCCTTTTAATGGCCTCCTACATCACATAATGCATACAAACGGCAATTTCCATTCTCATCATCACAAGGAATATCTCTTTCAGCTGCCTTCAGTGACAAGTGGAAAATACAAGCGTAAAACTCCCTATCCATCAACACCGTGAATATTATTTTAGTTGTTTTCTACATGGGGTAAAATTATGCAAATCCCTTCAAAAATAATCCAAGAAAATTTTACTATATGTGAAACTTAAATCTATCTATATGCATAGGCAATTTTTCCCCATATAAGGGGAGTGGTTGGGTCAAGACATAATACTCTGACTCTTTGGGAAGAGAAAATACAGAGGAGGGGGATACCCAGTCCCCTCGCTTTGCCCCATTTAGCCGACTCTTACGACACACAGGGGAACATAGAGGAAGTATTCTAGCCCCCCTCCCTCAGGGGGTGAAATTTAAATAATGATACATATTTCAGAACTGATACAGAACTCCAGACTTAGGTTAGGTTCATAGTGGAATATTAATGTAAACATTATCAGAGATAAAGTCATGAAATTATCTCGTACCTGGAGGGCCAGGTGGTCCATGAACAATAAGTGTCGTCGAGATAGTTATCTTGGCCACAGGCGTGATAGCGACGCACTCGTACACACCGGCGTCAGCTCGGGTCAAGTTCTTGATGCGGAGATGACCTTCGCGAAAACCCTAGCCAAAAATAACGTTCAACAAGAATTAACTCAATATTCATGAAGAGAAGTGTGTGTGTGTGTGTGTGCATGTAAAAAAAATAAAAATATATATACAGTGATCCCCCGCTGTATCGCGTTTCTTGGTTCACGTTTTCACTGTATCGCGGCTTTTTTTTTTTTGGCAAATTATTATAGTAAAATACCTATGTACATGAGTATGTCATGTAATTACCACTTCATTCACTGTAATTTTATCTGTCACTTTCATATAAATTTACGTTGCATGCTGTTATTTATGAAGTAAAGGGTGGTTTGTTAACAGTACAGGGAGGGTTTATACAGTGTAAACGTAAAAATAAATTAAAATATCTTTGTACATATAGGCTGATCCTACTTCGCGGTTTTCCTGTCTCGCGCCGGGTCCCAGAACCGAACTACCGCGATAATGGGGGGATTACTGTGTATATATATATATATATATATATATATATATATATATATATATATATATATATATATATATATATATATATATATATATATATATATATATATATATATAGAAGGAGAAGTCCATTAAATAAAACAACGAAAATATATATAAATATAAAGTACTTATTAATTTCGTGACCTAAGCTGGTCACCTTCTCAAAGGTGACCAGCTTAGGTCACGAAATTAATAAGTACTTTATATTTATATATATTTTCGTTGTTTTATTTAATGGGCTTTTCCTTCCATTTTAGACTGTATGTTAACAGTTCAGTGTTATTAATATATATATATATATATATATATATATATATATATATATATATATATAATAATAATAATAATGCTGACTCATGTAAAACATATTGCATATTTTCGAGTTTGTAATATGGAGATGACCATCGCGATAAATCTTGGCCAAAAATAACGTTCGAAAGGCATTAAGTCAACCATTGTGAAGACAAGTGAGAATAAAAAGAAAATGAACATAAAAACGTGACCCATGTAAAACATATCTTATATAAAAATCTTCCAAAACAATAAAAGTACAAAAAAATTTTGTAAATATAGTACTGTATATTTACTTTTTCAAAAGGAGGTTCTCTCTTGGCATAATAATACTCTTGCTCCCTCTTCCAGGTGATGAGAGTGATTTCGTTTGTGTTTTCCTATTAAAGAAAAAGAATAATCTTTAAAATAATATGTCATAAAATCTGGAAGATTAATCTGGTCAAACAATATTCTGTAGAAGCTAAAATTATACAATACTTTGCTAATATGCTTCAATTACAAGAGTATAACTTTATGAACAAGACTATATCAGATGCTATTTTCATACGGTCTTAAGCATGTTTATAATGGATTGATTGCAACTTGATTTACAAGTCACACTGTAATATAGATATACTCACAAACATTTCACTACGTCTCCTCTGGTAATCGTAATCATATCCCTGGAAAAATAAATGCCAATCAGAATAGTCCATTCAATGTACGTCATTTACCCATCTACATAATCCACTTAATATTAATTATTCATCCATCAAGATACTATCTAAACAGTTTATTTAATATCGGCCAGTCTACCATCGAAATATTGACTCACCTGTTCATAGGCCAAGTGGCGCAGGAAATCCGAGTCGTCTATTTCAATGCGCAATCCGTTATGACGCCAGATGTACGAGGTGTCTAGCAAGGGATCGGTATAAGCTTCGCATTCCAGAGTGATATTATCTCCTTGGGAACTGGTGATCAATTCTGGAGGACTACGATAAAATTCTGGCTTGCCTGAAATCACAGCATTGGATATGAAGGGGATGAAACTGTTTAGATTAATGGCAGTTATATTGTGTCAGAAAATCATAAGAATGATTGAAGAAGAAATAGTAAGAAAGAAAAAATATGAATACCTGTACATCGCTTAAAGTGTACATAATAAATATACAGAAAAATTACTAAAATATGGATTCATCTTCTAAGATTAGTAGAGAGAGGTAGGATTATTGGTACCCCCTAATAATACGTAAGTCTTCATTTATATATGTATGAAATCCACAGGGGAAGCAGGTACATGAGAATATTTCTTGAGAATTTAAAAAACATGCTTGAAATAAACGAATTTATTCATATCAATACTCTTGGACAAACTAAAAAACATTGTTTACAAATACTTGTGCGAGAACTTTAAGAACATGTTTGAAATAAATATTCAAACTTACTCGTCTCAATACTTGAGACAAACAAAAAAAGATAGTTTATAAATACATACGCAAAACAATAAGTCGACCTGTGCTCGAATCTGTCCCGTAAATATTGGTTGCTGTGCAAGTATAATTGCCTTCGTCTTCTCTAGACACTGGATCAATGATCAAGTTCCCATTTCTCAAAATATTTCGACGACCGCCTGAAAGAAGAGACGATTTCAGAGTTGATATCTATCACAATACTGTATATACTTCGAGATGCCCAAAAGAGTGTTACCTATAGTGTTCTATAATTTTATTAGAGAAATAAACAATAATGCGCAATGAGGCATTACAATACCTCCTCAATGTTTCCCTGCATGTCGTAATCATCGATTAAATGGGGTGGAACAAGGGGACTGAGAATTCCCTCCTCTAACACATCTTCCTGCAAAGAGTCAAGGTACTTTGTTCTGACTCAATCACCTGTCTTATAAGGAGGAACATGGTTTGTGTATGTAGAGCGACAACGGCAAGGAGCTTTATGGACTGCTGTAGTGTAATTGATAAGAGTACACAATTTGGGTGATGACAGCCCCGCGTTCGAGCCCATGGAAAGGCGACATGAAGGGCATCCAAGGACAAAGATCCAAACGTTTTACCTCAATGCTTTCAATGGAGAAAACTGACAGTAAATACGTAATAAAATTCTTACCTCGGCCTATAACAAGTCCATCTTTTCTCCATTCAAAAGTCGGTCTTGGAGCAGCCTCTGGATTACAGACAATTGTTACATTTTTACCTTCGGCCCCGTACATCTCGATTTCTAGAGGCTTTTTACGGAAAGTTGGGGCTAATTCTGTAAAAGCAAAACAAACGGTTAATTATTTTTTTTTTTTTTGTCACCATTTTCCACACCACTGGAAGTAGCTACAACCAAAACGAATAAAGCTAAATATTAGGTTATCATCCTTCCAGTCCATTCTCACCTTTAATTTTACTTGTTTTACAGCAAGATGACTACTTCTGGACTGAAGTGATGGCCAGCTCACCACTCTCTTATCCCTTTTAGTCAGCCACTATGACAAGCAGTCGAGGATGGAGAGGGTACATTGACGAACTACTACCTCAATTTTATTGTACCAGTTGTGGCTACCAAGCTATTCTCTGGGATATGTTTTCTCATAAAAAAAATACATTTTTTTTATATATGTATATATATATATATATATATATATATATATATATATAAACTTGATACCAATCCTTCCAAGCCAGCAGGATGGCCACAACTGTAACAAAACACTCTGTAGCAGGACTTCAACATGCTCTTCCTAACCTCACCTTTGCCCCCCCCCCCTTTTTTATACGAAAAAACCATAGGAAGGAAGGAATTGCTAGTACCCTCGGCTCCACTATCCATTTCAGTTATCTCTTATTATATGCAGGAAATGCTAATGTTGATAAATATTATCCTTCACCATCTGAAGAAAATAAGTCTAGAGTAGGGGACAGCTCATAGGTGGGAAGCAGTCATTTTCTTCAAATGCTTTATACAAAATGAAGGCTCTATTATTTCAATTTATTTATTTACTTTTTTACTACTGCCTCATTTCTTGTGCAACATGTGTGGTTATTCTTCAGATTCAGCAATGTCTGCATAAAACTAATAAAAACTTACTGAGAACTTTCAACTGAGCTGATGAAAAACTGGAACCCAACTGGTTTGTTGCCTTACATTGATACATGGCTTCATCCTCTTCTGATATGTTGTGGATCTTCAGCATACTGTCCTACAATAGGAAAAAACACTTTATATTTTTATCCAATTGAACATAGAATTATGAATCAAATACCCATGTAACAGCTAGTAAAATTAATATAAAGCTAGTTTTGATCACCAAGGGAAACTTATGTGAGGAATATTACATGACTCACTAGAATAAGCAAATAACAATACTTTCAATTTTTACACCATGAACATAATAAAAGATTGGCTACAACCGAAGGAAAAACATATTTATTCATGTATTTCTGTTAACACATTCACTTATAGTCATTCATATTACAGAGTGAAAAACATCAAAACTATGCTACAAGGAAAATTTATAAAACCAACCATCCCCTTCCGTGGTCAATTTTTCTCTCACTGATACATTGGAAACAAGTTGTAAATCACTTCAAACCATCTCATTTTAAGGAATGGGATTACTTGGTGCTGCCCTCTTGGCATTAAACTGCTTTGGTGTTGCCCTTTTGGCACTTAGGCTGCTTTTGTTAGGTTAGGTTAGCTTAGTGTCAAAAGGGCAACGCCAATATAGTGGTACCAAGAAGTACCCGACAACTCATTCTATCTTTTGCAGATCACCTATCACCCTCATTGGTGCTAAGACCTCTCCTAGAATGGGCATGATACACCCCACCTGCAACCCCAACCTCCAGTTCCTTCTTGACCTAACACAAGTTTGAGTTCTTTACTAATTCGAATACTCACAACTATTTCATAACGAGATAACTGATCTTCCGTCAACGTTTCCCTCGTCATTGGCTCACTGTTGCGTAACCACTCGTAATCAACGTCCGGGATACCAAATGCTTCACATTCCCATATCATTTCTGCACCTTTAGCAATGAACTGATCGTGGAGTCTGATAGTGAAGCTGGGTTTTGCTTTAAATAAAAGATGAACAAATCTTTAAAAGTGAAATTACACCAAGAAAGTTATAGAAACTTCAATTTATTTAAGATGGTTCATCTCCACTGGTATGGACTAGAACTTGGGACTTTTGAAAAGGTGAGTACCAAGCTCTGGACTTGGTTATTGAGGTTCCAACTGAAATCCATGTCAAAATGATATATTCAACAGACTATAAAAAGTTTGCTTTAACTGAAGTCTTGATTTGTGTGCTTCTATCTGGCATTGTTAAATCAAGATCCAGAAAACCATAAACTCCAGAAAACAAATAAGAAAAGTGCTTTTAGCGCTTTAATGTAGGAGAATATTGACCATCATATCCTTTAAAAATTATGAAACGACAAACGTTTATATATAGATATGCATAATAAAAATAATAGAGTCAGTCCCTCATTTACAGTGGACATACTTATCGAAGATTGAGTTGTAATTCAAAAAAGGTAAACACCAATATATGCATTAGCAGAAACAAACTTCTAGAATGTTGTAAAATCAACTGTACCATGCACATGTGGTACAGCTTATGCATACATAAGCTTGAATGCTGTACACCACTTAATCTCTAATTTAGTTTTTCATGCCCAAGGAGTCAAAATTTTTAAATAATAACAAAAGCTTATGGGAAGTTCACTGTAAGCTTACACAGTTGCAAACTGAAATACGACAAATCAAGGATTGCTGTAATACAATCAGCAGAGTGCTTGACTCGGGAGGTGATAGACCTACATTCGAGCCCACTGTGGGGGCGACAGTAAGGGCATCCAGCCTTAATTCCTCATCGTCATTCTATCTCCTTCACCCCAAAATGAAAAAAAAAAATATCTGCTTCATCAAAAGACCCCGGATCTATATTATTTCTTACCTTGGATACTTAAAGAAATGCTATTCTCTATGGCAAGTCTGACATTTTGTGCTCTGCATATATAGTCTCCCATGTCGGAAGGCTCCACTTTAGGTAATATTAACACTCGATTGTAGCTGGCGAAGTAAGCACCCCTTGGAAGGTTACCATTCCTACGAGTCCAGTTGTATGACGGCACTGGGCTGTTGATAAATTGAAATTCAGAACATTACAAAAATGGACACAGATTGGGAACAAATATAGACACAGGGTGCATGATTAAAGTAAACATGTGATAAAGCATGAGGATAAGAATATATAATAAGGAAATTTAAGACAAATTAAAAAATGGGCTATTACCTCTCTCTCAATACAAAACTCACCCAACAACTTTTTCTACACCGAGAAATGACTCTCAGGTGGTCATTTCTTGTAGACTCCTTCTACCCAGAGACATCGAGACCAACCCAAGAAACACATGAAAGATTGCACCGCACGCAACCACAGACACCAACAATACAATATTCACTCCCTGTGAACTAAGAGAGTAAGTCCAGGAGCGGCAGTGGCCTTCCTTAGGGACTTGGGGTTGTTGAGCCAGGCAGCTCAAGATACAACAACAACAAGCAGGAAAGGTCATCAACCATGAGAAAAAGCATAGGAGTATCAGATAGGAACTTAAAAATAAATTAAGGAGAGGGAGACAGAGGATGAGAACAAGTATACTAAACTAAGAAGAGTATAAAAAAAAAAGAAAAAAAAGAAAAAAAGGATGAAACAGAATAAGAAAAATCAAATAAACCCAAGAAGGGCGCATGCATATATATATATATATATATATATATATATATATATATATATATATATATATATATATATATATATATATATATATATATATATATATATATATATATATATATACCTTGGCTGTTTCCCCCTTAAATTGGGGGGTAGCCGACATCAAGAAAGGAAAGTTTGGGGAGAAGGTATTCTCCCCTCTACTCCCCTTGTTATATATATATATATATATATATATATATATATATATATATATATATATATATATATATATATATATATATATATATATATTATAATATAAAAACTACTCACTATCCAAAGGCGATGCACTCCAATCTCACATCCTTCCCTCTAACTGGGGACTCAGGAAAAGCTTTAGGAAAATTATTGGCAAATTTCAACTGCTGATAGTTGGCTGTGGGTGAAATAAATAAATACTGTATAATGAATACAAAAATATATATGATTATGAGAGAGAGAGAGAGAAAATAAACTAATTACAGACATAAACATCAAAAGAAACAGAATTAACAAATTAATAAACTCTACTGTCAAAAATTCATGATAAAATCCATTAAAATTCCATGAATTGAAAAAGTAAACAATATCATAATGTTCAATATTTACTTTATAGTCAGATTACATATAAATTAATTCAGAGTATACAAATTAGCTAATAAATCATTCAGTAAAGAATACTTGACTTTCAAACATTTAATCTCCTTATATAAAAGACATGAAATGAGCATCAGTTACCAGATGGAAATACAATTTGGATACTTACGATGTGGATAGACCTCGAGATTGAAGAAAGGGCCATTTTTACCAATGCCAGAGACTGAACTCTGCACGTTACAGCTGTATCGTCCAATGTCGATAAAATCCAAGAAGGAAAAATACAGATTTCCATCATGCGACACCATGACTCGCTTGTCTTCGTCGACAAAATTGGGAAAGTAATCTCTGGCCCAATAGTAGCGCACATCTGCGAAGAAGATTTGTGAACAGAAGACATCATTAATCACAACAAACTTACCAAACTTTCTATTAAACTAAGAACCTGAGGAGGAACAAGAATATCTCAATCATGTTCCCCAACATGTACTAAAAGCTGACTAAATGAGTAACAGCGTGGGGATTGAAATCCCCTTCTATGTATCTCCCTCTCACAATGAGTTAAGGTTTTTGCTTGAACTCAGCCACCCCCATTAAATGAGGGAATATGGTTTATGTATATGGATAGATGGAGCTACTTTGAAGTTTCGAAATTTACACCTGAAGATGGCTTGTAATGACTATATTCAACTGAATCTCACAAGCTCTTGCTTTGACAAAGATAAATATGCCAATATGGCAGCTCTCAACGGTACTATATCTTAACTTAATCCAATAAAATATCTGTCTTTGGAGAATAATGTACAGTTTTTCTTCGAAGAAACTAGTCAATATAATAAGCTTGGTAATAAAAAGAAACATCCATAATAATACTGCTGTGCCACCTTTTTAACCATACTAAGACTTGGCTATATGTATGGGGAAAAAAAAAATTCTGTACCTAAGAGGGGCAAATATAATCTATCGAGGTTTTTACCTAGCTTTTATCTATTACATCACAGATTTTTTCTATGAGAGTGACATCGGGACAGGCAAGATAACTGCCCTCAACAGACCCAGGCACCGAGAAAAGATTGACACGAAGAAAAAGCAGACATTTAAGGACAAGATAGATATAAGAAAATGATCTGCAATAACAAAAGGACATTCAAAATAATGAAGACCTAGATATCCTAACATCCCACTGACCTGGGAAATGCTGAGGTGGATCACAGTAGATGGCTTTGCCCCAGAATTGATTTCCCTGCTCGTTGGATCGCTTCAAATTGAATTCTGCAACATACGCAAATGACAGTTGGACGCTCTCGGAGGTGACTGTGCCGTAAGGGTTCGTGCCACGACAATGATACTTCCCGCGATCCTCAATCTGAATGTAAAAATGCACAAGTTATTGATTATAAATATAATACAATGAACATCACTGATTATACAAAAAAATAATACAAACCTCTATACAAAAAGTATCATTGAAATCAGGTGAATGCTGAATTCTGTGATGATATATTTCTCTCTCTCTCTGACACTTTTAGTTCATAGTTTAATTTAATATGTCCTATTATTCTTTTATTATGATAACTAAGATCTATAATTTAATGATAATTGTTATTTTTTGTTCATGGTGTACGATAACATGCTTTTATTATTCTTTTATTTTATTAGACCTTAAATAAACAATTTGTTCACTAATATTACCTATTTATAAACATTTTCTTAATTATATCAATGTTATTATTAAATATTTCCCACTCTAGAAATGTATGCAAGTACATGTAAGTATTGGCCTGTCACACATGGCATGGTGTGATCAGTGAAATGGCTATTAATTAAAAAAAATTTATACATCACCTAACACACTCATGTACATGTACGTATTGGCATGCTGAACATGGCTGTGAGACATCGATGATGTTTACCGAGGCAACTCTTTCTCTGAAAAAAAAAATCAGTGAAATGTTTGACGACTAACACTCACAGACCCAATAATATAATACAAATCAACAGTTTTCCACACCTGTTTTGGATTATTAATGATAAGCGTTCCTCCAGACACTGTGAAACGCGATTCGGTTAGAGGATCAATCAGATTCGAGACGAGTTTATCGTTCTCAAATGTTTCCTTAAACCACTCGTAGGTGGGGTAAGGATACCCTTCAGCTAAAAGAGAAAAGATATGGTGCATATAAGTCCAACTGTGTTTTTACTGTCATCTATATTATGTCTTTTATGCAATTCCCTCATTTACAAAAAAAAAATTATTCTCTGTATGCTCAGAATTTTCTTTTCCTTTAGAAACTTTTTCATGAAATGCCATATTTAGAGCTAATGGTATGACCATAATAAAAAAAAAAATAAAAAACACTGCTTTAGGGTCTCATTTAACTCAATCCATTCTTAATTCTTCAAGTACTGTCATTATTTTGAGGTGTATGGGAAAGGATTGCCAGCAAGGCTTCCATGGCAATAGACAAACAAAATACAGTAGGTCCCAGACTTATGTTTTTAAGTTCCTGAACACAAGTTGTGAGAATCATAACTTGATAACGAGAGCACAAAGGATAAAGAACAACCTACCAAGACACATCATGGAGACATAATTGATGACCTCTCGTCTTGCGAGGTCAAACATCGTATCCGTCGGCTGCTTGATGATGGCTGGGCCACGAGGTATCTGAGTTGGATCCGTGACGATTAATCCGTATTCATGGTCTCTCTCGATCGATTCGTCGATAAGGAGACTTAAGTGCGATTGAGGAATTTCACATATGTACAAGAGTAGATCTTCTCCTTCAACCATTAACAGACCCCACTCCTTGTGCTGGATAGAATACCTATAATGAGAGGGGTGGCTGAATCAAAGCAAAAAAAATCTTGAATCTTTGCAGGAAGAATATACAGAGGAGGAGATTCCCAGTCCCTTGCTCCATTCCATTTAGTCTACTAATAAGACATATAGAGGAACAAGGAGGGAGTATTCTTGTCCCCTCTCCCTCAGGGGGAAATTATGTATTACTAAACAATATTAAATAATGATTGACACCTGTAAGTGTATGGAATACACGTCCTCCAACAGAAAAGAAAAGACAATGCCTTAATTTCAAAAAGAACAAGTAATTATTCAGTATATATATATATATATATATATATATATATATATATATATATATATATATATATATATATATATATATATATATATATATATATATATATATATATATATATATATATATATATATATATATATATATATATATATATATATATATATATATATATATATATATATATATATATATATATATATATATATATATTACACACCCCTAGATTCAAGGGAAATAAGAACAGTATTCAATCCTTCTTATCAAATGTACTAACATCTGTCATAAATAGAGGAGAAACAAGCAATGCTGAAGAAGTAACTTTCTTGATGATAATGAAACTGACACACAATTTATAAAACAACGACTCATAAATGTAGTTTTCTGGCACAGTTTACCGATATTTCACCTAAAGAGCCTGGCTTCATAATCTTATAGTATTAACTTATCCAGACAGAAGAACCCCTACTTACGAACAACATAGTTACGGACAGAAATCTACCCATGTACAGTGATCCCTCGTTTATCGTGGGGGTTCAGTTCTGGGACCGGCTGCGATAGATGGAAATCCGTGAAGTAGGATCACAATATGTATAAACCCTCCCTGCACTGTTAAAAAACCACCTTTTACTTTATTAATAACAGCGTGCAAGCGTAAATTTATATGAAAGTGATAGGTAAACTTACCGTGACTGAGGTGATGACGATGTGACATACTCATATACATAAGTATTTTAAATTTATTTTTACCTTTACTGTATAAACCCTCCCTGCACTGTTAAAAAACCACCCTTTACTTTATAAATAACAGCATGCAAGCATAACTTTATTTGAACGTGATAGGTAAACTTACCGTGAATGAGGTGATGATGACTTGTATAGACTCCAGAGGAACTTATTCCACAGCCAATGACAGCTTTACGGCTGCTTTTTGAGAGAGAAGAACATGGTAATGGGGAGTTGCTGTCACTGTTTCTACTTTTGTTGGAAGATGGTCTTGTAAGGGATCATGGCTTCGTCAAGAAGACTGCAGGAGGTTGCCGAACGCACCATATTATTGTCATGTTCTTGTGAGAGATGTTGGACTGCTTTCACATATTCATACATGGCTGCCACACGTTCGAGTGTAAGGCTAGGTTCTTCGATTTCTTCGTGCGTTTCCTCTGATTGTTCTTCATCCTCTTCTTCGCCTGCTGATTTTGTCATTTCCTCCAAGTCTTCATCAGTCAAAGGCTGCGATTGGCAGTCGATCAGTTCATTCATGTCTTTGTGAGTCATATCTTTAAAGCCTTCTCCTCCTAGAAATGCAGCCAACTTCACAGCTTTCGCAACTGCCAAGTTATGGACTTCGTCAGGAGCGCATCCCTTGTAGTCATAGATGACTTCGGGCCACAATTTCTTCCCGCTGGCTTCATCTCTTTGACTGCATTCTGAATATTTTGAAGGCATGTAGCAATCGCGTAGTTACGCAAGTAAGTCTTCAGTGAGAATTCTTTGTCCGAATCCATGGATTCAACCAGGTTCGCCAGGGCATTTCGTGTGTAGAGGGCCTTGAACGCACGAATAACGCCTTGATCCATAGGCTGAATCAGTGATGTCATATTCGGTGGCAGGAACTCTACTTGAACACCGTCATATTCGAGATCAGCTAAGTGGCCAACAGCATTATCCATCAAAAGAAGGACTTTAAATTCAAGGCCCTTTTCTGCAAATAAATTTTGACCTGAGGGATAAAGCATTGGTGAAACCAGTCCGAAGTGAGGCTTTTTGTGATCCAGGCCTAAGGGTTATGCATCCAATACACTGGCAGCAGATTCTTATTCTTATTTTTCATAGCCCTAGGGTTCTTAGACTTGTAGATAAGCCCAGGCTTTAACATGAAGCCCGCAGCATTCCCGCACATGATGAGGTTAACGGGGTCTTTGTATACTTTAAATCCCGGAGCTTTAGCTTCTTCCTTGAAAAGAAAAGTGCGAGACAGCATTCTCTTCCAAAATAACCCAGTCTCATCCATGTTAAACACTTGCTCAGGAGCATATTCCCCTTCAGCGATAATTTTCTTAAAGTCGTTGTTCACATAATCTTCAGCTGCAGCTGTATCTGCAGAGGCAGCTTCGCCATAAACCCAAACGCTCTTTAGGCCATAGCGTTTTTTAAATTTGGCGAACCATCCCATGCTTGCCACGAACGATTGTTTCCTCGGTGGTGAATCGCTGGAGGGTCCTGGTTGTGGGTCGTCGATATCTTGTTTTCTCTCCTCCTCTCCACGGTCGCCACTGTCGTTGTCGGGTTCATTTGCAGCGAATATATCATACAGCTTCTTCGCCTTTGTTTGCATGATATTGCTGTCTACACTGATGTTCTTCTTTCTGCAATCAGCAATCCTCAGAGCCAAAGCAGATTCCATCCGCACTATTATCTTATTGCGAGGTGTTACGACCCTCTTCGCTGTTTTACTAAATGAAATAGTCGCTGTTTTCCTGATATTTGCCTTGTCCTTTTTGATGTAGCGAACAGTAGATTCGTTGAGGCCAAAATGGCGGCCGACATCCACAAACCTTCTTCCTTCTTTCAGCATATCTAACAGCTTTATCTTATCTGTTATGGTTAACATCTTCCTTTGCCGCTTAGGCTCATTACCAGAAGGCTTAAAAGATGAAGGATGCTTGGGAGGCATAGCAGAGGTTGAAATACATGAGTAAAAAAAATCGCAAGCACAACGTATTAAGAAGCACAACGCAAACGGTGCACATGTGAGTTACACTGAACGGGTGAGGTGACACAATGGAAGATGCTGGGAGAACCAAGCTTCAATCAAAAAGCCAATCAGACCCCATGATACAGAACATACAGAAAAACAATTCTGTCATTCGTCGTCTCCCACCCTTTCAGCCAATAGAATCCCATGAACTATCTCACGTAGGTGCGAGCCTTTGCGTTTTCACGACGCCAATACAGTGTGCGCTATCGTACAGTATTTTACATGGTGCAATACTGTTATACAGTATGTTTAAATTTATGTTTTTTACTATTTTTACTGGTTTATTATTCTTAGGCTAGAAAATATTTTTTTATCAATAAAATAATGAAAATACTGGAAATTTTAGTATGTACTAGCTCACGTAGGTGCAAGCATTTGATACCGGTATCGTACTTTACATGGTGCAATACTGAGTTAAATGTTTAAATTTATGTTTTTTACTATTTTTTACTGTTTTATTATTCTTAAGCTAGGAAATACATATTTTAATCAATAAAATAATCAAAATACTGGAAGTTTTAATATGTGCTAGCTCACATAGGTGAGACCCTTTGCGATTTCCGAAACGCCGATACCTGTATCGTACTTTCTATGGTGCAGAGTTACATGTTTAAATATATGTTTTTTTTTACAATTTCTTACCGTTTTGTTATTCTTAGGTTGGGAAATAAATTTTTTATCAATAAAATAATAATAAAAAAAAAAAATTCCATAAAATAATGAATATACTGAAAATTTAAATTTTTTAATATTTTAATATTCTCGCATATACTAAAAAAAAAAAAAAAAAAAAAAAAAAAAAAAAAAAAAAAAAAACAAAAAAAAAACGTGATGCACTGAATTCACGAAAGGTGAACCGCAATATAGCAAGGGATCACTGTATTATTACATTTTAATTATTACTGTATTAACATTAAAACTGTATATTTTGTTTTATGTAGTAGTTAAGTCACAACAGCCTAAGTACTGTAGAGTATTGCATAGGTATGTACAGTACAGTACTTTTTTTTTACTTAAACATAAATTACAAACTATTCTACTTATGAACGGACTTCTGGAACCTATCTCGTTCGTAAGTTGGGTAATGTCTGTATAAGGAAGTAATTACAAATAGTTATATAACTCTTTAACACTACCAAAGAGAAGAATATACTGATGATAATGGTAAAAAAAAATTAGTTTAACCTTCTGTTGTGAAACGCTGACATAAAAAAAAAAGAAATCACACTTACGAATATACTAAAAAATTCTTGCGAGGGCTGACTGCCTGGTTGGGCAAGAAAGCTCCCGACATATCCTGATAGGACGTTCCATCACCCTCATTTTCCCAGAAATTTGGAGTCTTTTGTACACCTGAAGTGTACCACTGTCGATGGAGGGGATCAGTATCGTGGAGGTATCGAGTGAGGAATGCGTGTTCATCTTTAGCCGACACGCTCACTAAGTCAGAGCCTTCGCCATACGCCTTGTGTGAAAAAAAAAAAATCCAAATGGAAGATGAGCATTTAATTTTTAAATCTGATAAAATGGGACGCAAAGGTATCCTATTATATGAATACTGAGAAAGCCATAGATATTCGATAAAGAAAATTTATGACTTTTAAATCATTTGGCACATCTTTGTCTTTCTAACTTCTTATTGGTGCTCTTACTTGTTAATAAAATGGAAAGACATTCCTATTTGTGACATCATTCAATGAGGCTTTGGTAAGAATGTAATCACGGACAAGTCAGAATATAAGGAAAAAGCTGTAGATTTAGTGAATGACATTATATCCTATATTGCATA
>JAXCGZ010013359.1:67500-126709 GCA_037179515.1 Halocaridina rubra | reverse complement strand
AAAACTTTAAACAATAAGGTTCAACCCAAAAATTCTGCAATGTATCCATGTAAGTGGGTCATATGCATAACTCCAATAATTCTTACCCCTTCCAGTCATGCATGAGAACACATAGCTCAAAGGTCATACTGCTTGCAGAAAAGTTTGGTCTATATAACACATTACTTAAAATCTCACTAATCATTCAACTGATACACAATGCAAATTTCTGAGAACGTACTGAAATATTCTCACATACTTCACTGGAGGGGGACCACGGTGGCTGAGTGGTCAGCATGCTTGACTCTGGGGTAGGTAGCCCAGCGATTAAAACCAACATGGGACGCTAGGAAGGGTATCCAGCCACACATTCTCAAGGATCAAATGTCGGATTGATTCCACTGACAGGCTGGAAAGCCCACCTGGGAGCGAAAACTTTGTTTTTTAAACCAGTGTATTCAGCCAAATTAGGCCTGGATGATAAGCAGTCTAAATAATACAGTATGCATATGCGCTCCTGCAAGTTGACCATACTTACAGCTAGTTGCCAAAAATGCTCCAATGGACGTGAGCATCAACATGGCAATGAGCAACATGACAGTACAGAAAGCTGTAAATGTTGCCCTAAAGTGCCAAACTATAAATATACCATTCTACCTCTAACCACACATATCCCATGAAGTATTCTGAAATGCCTGCTAGGTTAGCAGGAGCTAACACACAATGAACATACTCCATCAATAAGAAATAATTAATAAAAAAAGTTTTACTTTTCATACGTGACATCTTTCCTTGAACAATAGCATGGAGACCACACGCCAAAGAAACTTAAAAAAGGAGGAAATATAATTTTTCTTTATATTTTTCAGTAACATAAAAAGAGCAATGCCAGTGAATGTGGTTGAGCCTCTTATATAACAATCATTAATCTAACTGTATAAGAGAAAAAGCGTATGGACGTGAAGCAAACTTATATATCTATCAACTTGACATGAAATCAAAGCTTGTATCTAGAATATTCTTACATTCCAGCTTGATCCCAGAGTAAGATTTTGCCATCATAAAATTGATATTTATCGCACAAGAGAAGAGCGTGACCTCGGTTGTATTCGCTCTCCGAATTTCGCAACAAGCTCATAACTTTGGCCCCAAGAGCAGCCTGATCTTGACCTGCAAAAAAGGCGAAGATGGAGGCAAATGTGATTAATAGATACTTCCTGATGCGCTTCTCAAAGTCTTTTTTCACATAGCTTGTCAATCTAATGATTTTTTTATTCATACTTGTTATACATTATTATACTGTGCATAAATACATATACAAAAGCTATCTCCCTTATAAGAGGGGCTGGCTGAGTCAAAGCAAAAAAATCTGACTCTTTATGGGAAGAAAATACAAAAGAGGGGATTCCCAATCCCCTTGCTCAACCCCGTTTAGCGGACTTTTTTGACACGCAGGGGAACACAGAGGAGATATTCATGTCCCCTCCCTTCATAAGGCGACATCATTATAGGTTACTCATTTCCAGAGATTATACTTTCCACAGTCAAAACTATTCTTATGAAGCTCAGGATTCAAAAGTACAATTGGTTGGCAATCAATAAACGATTATCCTTTTAACTTCAGAGTAAGTTAGATTATCACTTATAAATATTTTGTTCATTACAATTCATACAATAAATATGTACACATTAGGCACAGTTAAATTTAATTTTCCTTTCTACATCAAAAACACAAAGCTATTTGATTCTTCAATCTTGCAAAACACGAGACATAATATATCTACAGAAAATAATAATAGAGGATGAATAATATAAATCTTCTCAAGAAGGGTGATGAGTAGCGCTAAACTGATAAAGGAGAGGTTACAGTTGATTAGCAGAAAGCACACTATGTTTTAGTACACAAGGTAAATGACAAAATAGACTCTTCCAAGCATACAACGACCCCAAGGGAAAATAAAAAATGAGAAATGACTCCTGGTACACAAGGGTTTAAGAAGAATAAAGTGAGGTTTCATGAAGAGCCAAGATTTGTTACTCTCAAGATCTACAAAAATTTGTGGGGGTCTTTAAGCAGTATTTAGGGATACAGAAATCTCGTAATATTTTGGCAATACAGAAAGTCTTGCATATGATTCAAACTTGAAGAAGACATATGCAGGTAAACTGAATGTTTCAGGAGGACTGAGATGCATATATAAGGGTATGTTAAAATAAAGAAAGAATATGTGGCCTGAGATATAGGTTACCTCAGAAGACAGCTTAATTAACAAATGGATTTCCTAGTAAAAACATGAATGTGAGAATATTGGGGCAGGGCTAGTACAAAGAATGCTCATGAAAACAGATGGAAAGTGAACTAATTTGTGGGCAAAGTTAGAATATATTGTGGAGGGTTTTGGAAGGATATGGGCAAAGAAAGCTAAGAAATAATAAGGAAATGGAAAATAATATGAATATGAGTTAACCACTTTGTCTGTAATATCAACCATATATTTATCAGACATGATGTACCTCTATCACATCTTACATACTATTTCCTACCTTCTGGTGCAAGTCCATACTGGTGTAGATACTCTGCCAGGAGAGTGGTATAGAGTTTGGCAGAGAGTTTTCCTGGTATGGATCCCATTTTCTCTAAGAATGTGATGGCTTGTTCGCTATGGCCAACGAGCAAGTACTCAAATTCTTCTGGGTCAGCGTAAAGGGGTTCCTCTGGTGTCAAATACCCATCAAGAGACCCCTGAAGTAATAAAATAAAGAGAAATATGCAAAATTTTGACAATATCTGCAATGCAGGTCAAATCCCAACAAGTAGTAGGATATATGAGGAGATAATAGCAATGATAATATATTGAATAAGCAGAGAAAAACCATTTGATAATATTTCTATGGACAAAAGGGGAATGAAAAGATTTTATTCTATATTATACACAAAGGCCACATTTCCCTTGTAATGGCGGTGGCCGAGCCAAAGAACACATATTCACCACAAACCAACACAAACCTCAATCACTCCTCTTAACTTTTTGGGGATAATAGGTCACCACAACTTCCCCCAACCATCCTGCTTGCGTCACCCACAGGTAGTAGGGCACGGATCTGCCATGAGGCCCAACGGCATAATTTAAAGATATGAAATGAGTGCTTTGTAAAGCTCACAATACTATGAGAATATAGATTAAGAGTAAGACATAAATGGTTTTGTATAATCACTGTTGCAATAATGATTGCACTACTGTTATGAGACAAGATCTAGAACTACATTCACTATTAACGTCACAATTAGTAACCATTTAAAAGAGGGTGGACAAAGACATAGTGGAGCTAGGGATTAAGGCTGGCTGCCCTTCGTAATACCTTGCAGTGGACTCAAAACCTGGATGTCAAGGCTGTAACAGTTTGGCAAAATAACATAATGAAATTTTTTAACTAACCTCTTTAATGATAGGTGAATTGCTTGGCTTATAATCTGTGCAGAGTTTGATGAGCAATTCTGTAGTGTCATCAGCTACATGAGATAAAAGTACTGAACCATACCTCAATACATTCTCCTTTACATCTTGAAAATCCAGCGTTGAGATGTACCTGTAAAATATTCAACTGTCATTTATTCAACAATTTAGAAAAGAAAAGAAAGCATTTATTGCTGGAAAAAAAAATAAAATATATAATATATATATATATATATATATATATATATATATATATATATATATATATATATATATATATATATATATATATATATATATATATATATATATATATATATATATATATATATATATATATATATATATATATATATATATATATATATATATATATACATATACATATACATATACATATACATATACATATACATATACATACACATACACATACACATACACATACACTATATATATATATATATATATATATATATATATATATATATATATATATATATATATATATATATATATATATATATATATATATATATATATGTAGTGGTAGCGCCTTGACTTAGTAATCATAAGTCCTAGGTTCGAGTCCCGGTCGGGGCAAAAAATGATTCATGTTTTCACATATGTAATGTGCTTATTTGATAATTTCATGGCCCGAATGAGATTGGGAATTGAATTAAATGCTAAAATGAAGCCACGAGTGAGGTTGGGGAATCTGTAATATGAACTTAGTGGCATTCAGTTAGAATGCAATCATTCCTAAGTATAGCAGATATAAGCTATAAGGTTGGGTTCCTTTTAACCTTCTGTGGTGTAGTGGTAGCGCCTTGACTTAGTAATCATAAGTCCTAGGTTCGAGTCCCGGTCGGGGCAAAAAATGATTCATGTTTTCACATATGTAATGTGCTTATTTGATAATTTCATGGCCCGAATGAGATTGGGAATTGAATTAAATGCTAAAATGAAGCCACGAGTGAGGTTGGGGAATCTGTAATATGAACTTAGTGGCATTCAGTTAGAATGCGTTCATTCCTAAGTATAGCAGATATAAGCTATAAGGTTGGGTTCCTTTTAACCTTCTGTGATTACCTAATTGTGATTACCTAATTGTGTTTACGGGAAAGAGCCCAAAGCTCGTATCTTCCCGTCTCCTCATCGGTTCCATTTTTAGACTTAGTGATACTTATTGTACCTGTCCTTAAAACTATGGATTGAGATAGCATTAACTACCTCCTCGCTTAGCCAATTCCAATTATCAACTACTCTTACACTGAAAAAGTATTTCCTTACATCCTGCAAACAAGTTTTCTTACGAAGCTTCAAACTATGACCTCTAGTTCTAGAGCCAGCCATATCGAAATATCGATCCCTATCCACTCTATCATAACCATGAAGGAATTTAAAGACTGTCACCATATCCCCCCTTACTCTTCTAGCTTCGAGTGATGGCAAGTCTAATTCCCTCAGCCTCTCATCATAACCGAGATTGCATATTTCTGGCACCAGTTTCGTGGCATGTCTTTGAACTTTTTCAAGCTTAGCTATGTGCTTTTTCAAGTGCGGATTCCAAAAGGGGGCTGCATATTCGAGTTTTGGCCTCACATAGGTTACATAAATATTTCTGAACATTTCCTTGTCCATGTGCCTGAAGGCTACCCTTACATTTGATAAGAATGCATATGCTGCCCTTACTACGCCATTTATATGTATTTCTGGAGACAAATCTGCCAGTATGTTTACTCCTAGATCTCTCTCATTTTCTGTCTCTTGAAGTTGTACTCCAGCCACCGAGTAGTCAAGCTTGGGCCTTCTTGCACTTGTACCCATTCTCATTACCTTACATTTTGAGGTATTGAATTTCATTAGCCACTTTTCTGACCACTCATGCAGATTATTTAGATCCTCCTGAAGTTCTCTACCATTGTTCTCGTTTTTTACTTTCTTCACAATCTTTGCATCATCTGCAAACATATTCATGAATGAATTTACAGACTCTGGTAGGTCATTTACATATACAAGGAACAAAAGTGGCCCTAAAACTGAACCCTGTGGAACTCCACTACTAACTCTTCTCCATTCAGACACTGAGTGTCTTACTCTAACCCTCTGTTTTTATCCATTCCAAGACATTTCCACCTATTCTAGCCATTGATTGCAGCTTCCTAATAAGTCTCCCATGTGGAACAGTGTCAAACGCTTTCTGGAAGTCTAGGAATATGCAATCTGCCCAGCCCTCTCTTTCCTGTAAGATTTGGCTTACCTCATCATAAAATTCTAATAAGTTTGTTACTGTTGATCTTCCTTCTCTGAAGCCATGTTGCCTCACTGACAAAAAGTTGAAGGATTCCAGGTGAAGAGAGATATGTTTCCTTAGTAGTTTCTCCATAAGTTTGCAAACTATGCTGGTCAAGGAAACTGGTCTATAGTTCAGAGCCGTATCCCTCCTTCCCTTTTTGAAGATAGGTATCACATTTGCTTGTTTCCAGCATCTTGGAATCTCCCCCGACTCCAGTGACTCCTTAAATATGATACTTAGTGCCACTGATATTGTGTTTGCGCATTTTTTAAGCACATGAGGGGATATGTCATCAGGACCTGTAGCTTTATGAACATCTAAATCCATCAGCGCTTTGCATACCTCTGTGGCTGTAAGGTTGATGTTCTCTAATACCGTCCCTTGAGCTTCTATCACTGCAATCTGAGGGGGTGGGGTATTTTCTACTGTAAATACTGACTGAAACTCCTTGTTCAATTCTTTGCAGATCTCTTCGTCCGTCTCAGTGATGCTTCCATCCGCTCTCTTTAGCCTTAAAACCTGTTCTTTTACCTTCAGTTTTCCTCTGATAAAGCTGTGGAAAAGCTTGGGATTTTCTTTAGCCTTCCTGGTGATGTCCCTCTCATAATCTCTCTCTGCCTCTCTCCTTTTACTTAGGTAGTCATTTCTTGCTCTTTTGTAGGTTTGCCAGGCATTTATGTTTTTTCTCCTCCTATACCTTTTCCAGCATTTGTCTCTCCACTCCTTGGCTCTTTTACACCCATTATCGAACCATTTCTCTCTGGCATGAATTACACCTACTTTGGTGACAGGTATGCAGCAATCTACTATCTTCCCATATTTCTCACAAAAGATGTCATACATTTCTTGTACAGATTTGTTGTAAAATAAGGTTCTCCAGTCAATAACTGCAAAAAGCTCATTCATTTTGATGTAATCTCCTTTCGGATAGTTCCTCCTCATGTCCTCAGTGCCTCTACTCTCAGGAAGAATGTCTTCAATGATATACTCCATCAACAACACACAGTGGTCACTCTTTCCAATTGGTGGTTCATACTCAATATTTTCAATATCCAACACATTATCTGTGAACACTAGATCAAGTAGTGATGGCTCATCCCCACCCCTGGCTCTTGTTGGTTCCATTACATGTTGGTGTAGGAAATTCCCTTGTACGCAATCTAGGAATCTTGCCCCAAATGAGTCCTCACCACTGTGTGGGTCAAGATTTATCCAATCTATCTCTTTATGATTAAAGTCTCCCATAATCAAAATCCTACATTTTTTCTCCCGTGCCATGTTAACAACTGAGTTTATGACTTCAATAGTACCTATATGACTTTCCTCATAAATTTCAAGCCTATTTTGGTTCCTTGGTGGGTTGTATACAACAGTTATTATAATGCTCTCTGACCCAGTATTTATTCGAGCAACAAGAAATTCCCTGAACTCACTTTCTATAGCCAAGTTTATTTCTTCAACTTGAATCCTCTCACTTATGAGCAGTGCTATCCCTCCACCAGTCCTCTCAGATCTTTCGACCCTTAGTATTCTGAAGCCCTTAGGAAAAACTGTGACACTGTTTATGTCCTCACTCAACTTAGTCTCTGTAATTGCTACTATATCTGCCTTACTGTTGTGGATCCTATCTTTTAATTCTACTGCCTTACCAGCTAATCCATCAGCATTTGTGTATAACAATCTTAATGAGGCCCCATCCCCTGATCTTCTGTCATTATCTTCTTTATCTCCCCTTTGTCTGGAAGTATTCTGTAACGAAAATTTTTCTTCTCTTCTTCATTTCTTTCATCATTTAACCTTCTTGCCTCTTGCAACAAGTTTTTGATCTTTCCCATCTCTTCCTGTGTTCTGTATCGTCTAATGAACACTTCTTTGCATTCTTGAAGGTCTTTTAGACTTTTTTTTCTCAACAATATTTCCCTACATGTTTTCCCTCTCTCAAAGGTTACTTTTGTTGGTCTCGGCTTTCCTTCCCTCGAATATTTACCTAGTTGGTGTATGTTTACAATATCCTCAGGACCACATACTACTCCAAGCTTTCTTATCAGGTCTACAACGCTAGCTTTATTTTCTTCAAGTCTCCCCTGCCATGTTGGCTCCTGGGATTCACTGATTCTCCTTATCAAGTGCCTGTCTGATGAGTGGGTTTGCCCTTTCCATCACAACGTCTTTCATTTTTTCGATTACTGTCTCTTTATAGTCAACTGTTTGTATGTTTTCCAGTGCCACCACCTTTACAGCCTCTTTTACTGCCACATTTCCCTTTAGTGCATCAGCAAAGGACGTTTTCATGGCATCATTTTCCTTATTCAGCTCCTGGAACTCTTTTCTGAACTGTTCAATGTTTTCCTTAATCTGAACATTCCAAGCAGCAATCTCGTCTCTCTCAGAAGAGAGCAGTGAACTAACATCTAATTCCTTTAGGTTGTCATTTAGCTGTTTGTTTTTATCTTCTTGTTTAGAAATTCTAGATTCTAGTTGACTCTTTTCCCCTTCCAGCTTCTTTATTCTTTTTTCTAGTTCCTTTCTCTCCTGCCATTGTGCTTTATTTGCTTCCTCCAAAGATCTTATTTGTTCTCTGAGTGGTTCATTCTCTTTCATTTCTCCATCCATATTCCGAATTTTATCATCAAGGCTTATAACCATTTCCTCTAACTTCTTGATTCTCTGTTTAAGTCCCCTGATGACTACCCCTTCTCCCGACCCATGGGTGGGAGAGGTTTGGGACAGAGATGGCTTCATTTTTATGTTCTCCCTCTCACAGAATATAGAAAGAAGACGAGAAAGAGGAAAAAAAAGAAAAGAGAGAAACTTCTAATTTAGCTTCACACAGAATTTTTATATCTCCATATAAGTGCTATTTAGTGACTCAGTTTGTCTCCTTTCCGGTAACACACATCTTAACTTAAAAACTTGACCATGGTAATTTAAGTATAAAAAGAAAAAGAAAAACAAAAGTCAAACCTGAAGGAAAATTCGAATTTGTGTTTGAGGTGGCACCCACCTGTTTCTGTTATATATTCTTCCTAACTGATAAACTGACTTGCTAACCAAGATATGTTATCACGGGATTAGACTTTACATTTAACTCAATATATATACAAAATAACAAAATAGTAAAAGAGAAAGCTAAAAGAAAAGCAAAAAAAATGAAGAAAATAAGACTGCTGTACTACTTGGCAACTTAACTCAGTACTGTTGACAGGTGGGTATTTGGTAATTTTTTTTTCTTTTATTATTCAATTTTTTCGTGTATCAAACTAACTAACTAGTTAATATAAATGGGAAGGATACTGATTTTAACGAGTATATAGAACCACAGGATCAGGTAAACGGCTTAAGAGCTTTCCCCAGTTTACACAAAAAATTAGGTAATGTGATGTGATGGCTCCACCTCTGGCAACTCTTCTAGATTTCCCTCAAGGCAGAACTGGACGGCAGCTTCTCTCTCTTCTTCACGAAAAAGTTCTCAATTTTTTTTCCTTTAATATGAACAGTCTCGTCTTACAACAAATATAAGTTTTTGTACTCACAATACTCTGCAGGATTTCAGATTTATGGAAATTATGGTAAAGTTTTCCACTAAGCACTGTGGTGTAGTGGTAGCGCCTTGACTTAGTAATCATAAGTCCTAGGTTCGAGTCCCGGTCGGGGCAAAAAATGATTCATGTTTTCACATATGTAATGTGCTTATTTGATAATTTCATGGCCCGAATGAGATTGGGAATTGAATTAAATGCTAAAATGAAGCCACGAGTGAGGTTGGGGAATCTGTAATATGAACTTAGTGGCATTCAGTTAGAATGCGTTCATTCCTAAGTATAGCAGATATAAGCTATAAGGTTGGGTTCCTTTTAACCTTCTGTGGTGTAGTGGTAGCGCCTTGACTTAGTAATCATAAGTCCTAGGTTCGAGTCCCGGTCGGGGCAAAAAATGATTCATGTTTTCACATATGTAATGTGCTTATTTGATAATTTCATGGCCCGAATGAGATTGGGAATTGAATTAAATGCTAAAATGAAGCCACGAGTGAGGTTGGGGAATCTGTAATATGAACTTAGTGGCATTCAGTTAGAATGCGTTCATTCCCAAGTATAGCAGATATAAGCTATAAGGTTGGGTTCCTTTTAACCTTCTGTGGTGTAGTGGTGGCGCCTTGACTTAGTAATCATAAGTCCTAGGTTCGAGTCCCGGTCGGGGCAAAAAATGATTCATATATATATATATATATATTATATATATATATATATATATATATATATATATATATATATATATATATATATATATATATATATATATTATATATATATACAGTGGTGACCCCAACCCATGAACGCCTGTACCCACGAACAAAATTTTGAACAAATTTTTACCCCAACCCTCCTCCATCCACGTATGCCAGCAACAATCATCCACAAAGGTAAATACAGTACTGTTTCTTATCTACATTATTTTTTTGTATTTGCTATTTTATACTGGGTATCAACTAGTGTATCCTGTATACCTTAAGATGTACATGTTTTACTTTAGTACCGTAGAATTTCTTTCTATTATTAATGTAATTTTCCTTTTACAGATGAAAAACATATAACCTGTATTATATTTCATGTTTTTCGTGCATAAAAATATTTTTAAGCATATATTTATTGTGACCAGGAACGGATTAATTGAATTTACGTGCTTTTCAATGGGAAAAATAAATCCAACCACGAACAATTCAACCCAAAAACACTTTTTGGGAACAGATTAAGTTCGTGGGTTGGGGTCACCACTCAGTGGAAGAGAGATTATATATATATATATATATATATATATATATATATATATATATATATATATATATATATATATATATATATATATATATATATATATATATATATATATATATATATATATATATATATATATATATATATATATATATATATATATATATATATTATATATATTATATATATTATATATATTATATATATATATATATATATATATATATATATATATATATATATATATATATATATATATATATATATATATATATATATATATATATATATATATATATATATATATATATATTGGAAGAAGTTGAATGTAATGGAGATGAGGTGTTTGAGAGGTATGATTGGTATATCTAGAATAGATAGAGTAAGAAAGGAGGATGTCAGGCAGGGAACAGGTGTTGGAATGAAGCTGTCAGATAGGTTAGATCAGTGTGTGTTGAAGTGGTTTGGACACATGGAAAGGATGAGTGATGAACGAATAGTAAAGAGAGGGTGGAGTGCAGAAGTGATTGGAGTTATGTCAAGAGGGAAACCTAGAATGAGAAGGATGAATGGAGTGAAAAGAGCACTGAATGCACGTGTAATGTCTGTGGAGCAGGGAAGAGTGCGTGCTAGAGACAGGAATGAGTGGAGGAAGATTGTGCATATATGACGCGGCCCAATGGGATTTCTCGCACTTGCTAACTCAGTGAACTGTGGTGGACAGGTGTGAGGGGAGTTGCCATGTGATGAAGCGGTGGGGGTAAACCAGCTGCGGCTGTCGGGCGTCATTGTGAAATATTCTTGCCCACCTACCTTGTGGGTGACCCAAGCAAGGTGGAAGGGGGGCATACGTGGCAACCCTTTATCCCCAAGGAGCTGAGAGGAGTGGTTGAGGTGTGTGTGGATCGTGGTGCATGAGTGCTTCTTGGCTCGGCCAATCCCCTTACAAGGGGGAAAAGGCATGTGTATATGTATGTATTATCACACACAATCATCTCTTGCTAAATATCACATACCTCATTATCATCACATATTCACATTCAAAACTTATAATCCAACATCATTCACTTTCATTACACTCCAATTGGCTATAACTTCAAAATCTATATATAATTACCTCAGTGCAGTGACATAGTCCTTCTTGTCATCAATAAGGATGGCCAGGTGGTGGTGATGCAATTTGTGTTTTGCTGCCAAAGCTAATGCATGATCGTAGTAGCCAGCACTGCGGCACACACGAACACCCATCTCAACGTCACAGTCCACTACTCCGTCTTTACTCTGAGAAGAACAAACACCATTCAACCATTAATTTTAGGCTCTTTTGAATATAGTGCCATGCATAGCTGAAAGTGGGAATAATTGACCAAAAAAGGAATACAAAAGGGTTTTATCTCATGGAGGGATCATCAGTTTCTCAAGCTGGAGACTTATTAAAGAAAAAATTATAGTAATCATAAATCTTTTTTCATGCATTTCGAGTGTTTCGCTATTTTTCCTTCTTCCTATTCATGAATTAATGCTGTCTTCTAACCTGAAGTGTTGAGAGTAGAGAGGAACTGAAGACATCTGTATTAAAAGCATTGTTACCTTCACTTCTTTCAAGTTCATTATCCTAAATTATCATTATCTACTGTTTTTACTCTACCCCATAGTATTTGAAAAAAAAAAAAACTTACAGCATATCCTAAATGCCTACCATTATAAATTCATTGAGTTGCTGAGTGTCTCGTAGACGAGTGTAACAGTTGAGCAACAAGCTCGTGTGGTCCGCTGTTGCCGCACCTGAGCGATGTAATTCTTGTAGATAAGTCGTTAAATTATGGATATGCTGAGTATCTAAATACTTTCTTATAACGTATGAAGGCTCCAGTTGAGGAATCGTTTTGATGTACTGATCCATCGCAGATGACTGATTGCCTTTACTATACAACCAGTCTCCATACTGCCTCAAAATTTCTGCCACTTCTTCAGGATCACAGCTCTGGGTTTTAGCCAAGCTAGAAATTAGCAAATCACAGAGGAAATTATGATTATATATTTATCTAAAATACAAAAATTTACATTACAAGCAAATTGAAATAAGTTATACACAAATATAAAGTTACTTTTCAAAGATGCAAAAACTATCACATATCCTGCAATTGAATAATCTAGGGCAGTTTTTTAGAAAATATAAAATATTAAATAATTTGAAAATGAGCATGAATATGGGTGTTGTGTAGCAAGTACCAAAGACTATGTAACATGCATTATTACATTCTCTCACAATCATATTCTAATATGAATGGATGCCTGTCCTGCATCAGTTCAAGATGTAAATTTATAATCAATTCCACTGGTCATGAAATCACTTATGACTCACATGTTTAAATATTTTTGGAACTCATGAGTCCTCAATTGATTTATTGTGCTTTCGATTAGTGAAACATATACATTTAACATCATGTGCACATCAAGTTTTATTTTAGCTAGTGTTATAGTGCATGCGTTTTTGTGTTTTAGTGTTCTAGTATAAATATTGTATTGATATTATTCTTATGATTAGTGCTCTCTATTTCATATCTGCATTTGTATTCTTCACTTTCATTATAACATAAGCTCTACTTTATCATAGGTCTGATGACTACAATATCAACTGATGAAACGTCACAATAAAATGTTAATGTTCATATAAGCTTAGATTTTGACCTTTGTCAAGTTATATTGCAATAATCCATATAAGATTATATAATACTAAGTTTCAAGAGGGCTTACAAGTCCTTGTAAAGCAAAACAATTGATAAAATAAATTATAAGCATGACTTGGTTTTATGTTACGGACTTCCTTTTCTATTAAGGGCTAGGACGTTGCCTTCTTTCGAAGGACTTTGGTTTTGGCATATACAACTTTTACCCTGAGTCATTGCCCTTTGTTGAATCTCGAAACAAACATTTGACAAATCAAACTCGCATACACTACCAACCCTCCCACGGTGGTGACAAAGAATAGTTTTGCAATATGGACTTGTACCTTATAGCCACATCAAACTGGTTCTTCTTGAACAGAATTTGGAATTTGCTGTGAAGATCTTTCTCCATGATATGCACAACGCTGGGTTCCTTTGTGACTAAATACAGACTTCCCCACTCTCCAACAGCTCCAGCTAAACCTTGTACTTGAGTGCTCTGGGCTACTAACTTGTTGGTCAGGTCATAGATTGTGATGTTCTCCTCGAGATTTCTGTAATTATTACAAGATTAATGTCTATCTTTTCAATAAAAATTGATAATTAAAGACACTCCCCAACTTACGAACGAGTTAGGTTCCAGAAGTCCATTCATGAGTAGAATTGTTCATAAGTTGTGTAAGTAAAAACAAGTACTGTAGAGTACATACATATGCAGTAGTGGACAGTACTTAGGTCACAGACACTTAAATACTACATTAAGCATACAGTATAAAGTATTAGTGACTTCTAATACAGTTATTATAATGCAATAATACAGTGCATTACAGTAATACATACATTAATACATGGGTATATAATGGGTAGGATTATGTTCGTATCTGTGGATGTTCGTAGCTCGGCTGTTCGTAAGTAAGGAAGCTTCTGTACATTCTGCAAGGTTCAGAAAGTGAAGTGTACCTTTATAAAGTAAATAATACAACACTGCATACAGTTTACATAATCTGGAGCAAATTATCAAACATCCTACTCGCGTTCCTGATCGTCACGAACATGCTGCAAACACTCTTGACCTATTTTTTACTTCTAACCCTTCAAACTACTCTTACTGTGTGCTTTTCCCTCTTGGTAAATCTGACCATTCTATAATCTCAGTCTCTTCCATTTTCGCTCCCCCACCACCAATCCCTCCTACTCAGCGCCGCCTTTGGCACTTCGAGCGTACCCAACATGAAAATTTGCGTAACTTTCTCTTTGACTTCCCATGGGATGACTACTGCTTTCGGTCCCGCAACCCTGATCAGGAAGCTCTAAAAGTTGCCGAGATCATGGCCACGGGAATGGAGGCGTACATCCCCTCTTCCACAAAAACTTTCTCTCCCCCTAAACATTGGTTTGACCGTGCCTGCTCCATGGCTATCCAGGCTAGGAATCAGGCTCACCGATCTTACCTAGCCTCTCCTTCCGATTTAACTCACTCTGCTTTTATTATAGCTAGGAATCGCTGTACTGCTCAGATTCGAAGGTCTAACTCTTCCTTTATAAGAAGGAAAGTTGATGACCTTAACTCCTCTCCCACTGACAAATGCTTCTGGTCCTTAGCCAAAAACCTCTCCAAAAACTTCTGTAACTCAAGCCTTCCCCCTCTCATTCGTTCTGATGGTTCTATAGCTTGCTCTCCCAATGACAAAGCCACTCTCTTTGGCTCTCAATTTTCTGCCAACTCTTCTATCAACGATTCCAGTGCACCTGTTCCTCAGTCTTTACCCCTCTCTAACCCTATGCCCTCCCTTATCCTTTCTTCACACAAAGTTCATAAGGTTCTTCGCTCACTAAAGACGAACAAGGCATCTGGTCCCGATGGTATTCCTGCAAGGTTCCTTAAGGAGTTTGCAGATGAACTGGCTCCCGTGCTTTGCCGTCATTTTTGCCTCATTCTGTCAACCAGTATCTATCCTTCATCTTGGAAGCATGCTCTAGTTCATCCTGTTCCTAAGAAGGGTGACCGCTCTATTCCTTCTAACTACCGACCTATTACTCTAACCTCCTCTATTGCTAAAGTTTTCGAAACTTTGCTCAATTCTCACTTCTTGAAACGTTTTGAATCCAACTCACTTATCTCCAATCACCAGTACGGCTTCCGCAAGGCAAGATCCACTGGTGATCTCCTGTCCTATCTTACTCATGTATGGTCATCTTCTCTGAGGAACAATGGGGAATCCTTTGTCGTCGCCCTTGATATCTCTATGGCTTTTGACAGAGTCTGGCACAAAGCTCTGTTGGCCAAACTCCCTGCCTTTGGGTTTACCCCTTCTTTCTATTCTCTGATATTCAGTTTTCTTACTGACCCTTTTATATCTGTAGTTGTTGATGGCGTGACATCTAGTCCTTTCTCTGTTACCAGTGGTGTTCCACAAGGCTCTGTTCTTTCACCTACTCTGTTCCTTCTCTTCATCAATAATCTTCTACAATCCCCATCTTCCTCTCTTCTTCATGCCTTTGCTGATGATTCTACCCTTCACTTTTCCTCTGCCTTTTCTTCACAACCTTCATCTGTTACTCGTAATCAATCTCGTATCACTCTTTCTTCTACTCTTAACTCCGATTTGCAGAGAGTTTCTGAGTGGGGCACTCAAAATTTAGTTAAATTCAATGCCTACAAGACACAGTTTCTGGCTATCTCTTTATCGTCTTCTCCTCCTGATAACCCTATTGTCTTCGAAGCTAATGAAATTTACCCTCTTAAATCTATCAACATATTAGGAATCCCTATAGCCTCTAACTTGTCTTGGAGGAAACACATAATCCAAATTTCTAAATCTTCAACCAAAAAATTGGGGATTTTGTTTCGTTTTCGTCATTACTTTTCCTCTTTGCAGTTACTTAAAATATACAAAGGTCTTATCTGTCCCTGCTTAGAATACTGCTCACACATCTGGGGTGCTTCTTCCATTACTTATCTTCTTGATAGGGTTGAATCTAAGGCAGTCAGACTCATTAATGATCCTTCTCTTACTTCTAACCTGGATTCTCTCTCTCTTCGCCGTAAGGTATCTTCCCTCTCGATTTTCTATCGCTACTACATCCATCGCTGCTCTGATGAGTTGGCGAGTTGCATCCCTCCTCCACTTCCGAGGCCACGTAACACTCGCCAAGCTGCCTCATCCCACAGGTACTGTGTGGAGATTTGTAGCTCGCACATTGGTTGGTGCAGCGACTGCTTCTTCCCATCTACCTCCAGACTCAGGAACTCTCTTCCTCCTTCTGTCTTTCCTAATTCTTACGATCTTTCATCCTTCAAAAAGCAGATCTATCGTCATCTCAGAGCCTAGTCCTCAATATATCTGGGTCCTCTGTACTTTGACTGTTTTTTCTGTCTGTCGTTTCCTTTGTGTGACATTACCTCATCTCTGCATTGTCCATAACTTTTTTCTTTTCCTTCATCTTGGAATTTTCTTGTGCCTGGGCCTTTATTGATAAGGGCAGTTTCTGCCTGTCCCCAGTGTCACACTCATAAAAAAAAAAAAAAAAAAAATTAAGTAAAACTATTCAAAAAAATTTATAGCCATATCTCTCATGAGAGGAAAACTACATAAAATGGCATTTGATGTATTCCTTTCTCCACTCGAAAAGAAATATGTACCATTTTCTCTTCAATATAATACTTGACCAATGAAATTCTTTCATACGTAAGACTGCCTGCAAAACAATCCATAGCTTTAATTTTTCATTTTTTTTTATCATAATAGGTATGGTGAGTGGCAAGTCTTTTCTACAGAGATAAAGAAACTCATGACTGCAACATCTACTATAGTGACGTCTAATTAGTATAATTGTATTTACAATTAGCTTGGCCTTTTCTTCTTTTAAGGATGCTTCACTTTCCTTTACAGCCCTGAATATCATTTTCTTTTTTTGTGACAATTATATTCTAAGACTTTTTAACTTCTTACATGAATAAGGACAGTTATGATAAGTATCACTAAGTACAAAATGAAACCAACCAGGAAATGGGAAGATACGAGCTTTGGGTTCTCTCCCGTAAGCACAATTAGATAATCACACTATATATAACACCATATCACCACCTGAGAAAATGGTCTCTGGATTCATCAATCAAAACTTCACACATTTCTGCAAAATCTGTATTGAAGATTTAAAAAAAAAATTCTTTTGGAATTATAAATTCTTATATAAAACTACAACATATCGTTGTATAAATACTCCATACTAAAAAATTCATATCTTTGGGGGTATTGCAAAAAAATATGCACTAACAACAGCTCCAATATAAGTTGTATAAATACCATTGTATAAGTACTCCATACTACAAAATTCACATCTTTGTGGGTATTGCAAAATAATATGCACTCACAAAAGTTCCAAAATAAGTACAGCACTAATACCGCGAAAGAAATGGGCCGCTACTGCATGCAAGTGATTGGAAAAATAACAATTAGGCTACAGTGGCATACTCTTCCTCTCAACAAGATAGTAAATGAGTTGCAATATTAATTAAGCAAATACATTTAACTAAACGTTGGCTAACGAATGCCCCATGGGCTAAGCTCAAAGTATCAAGCTGGGAAAGTTTCTCATCAGATAATGAAACTAACAATAACTCATATCAATATGGAAGCTTCAGGTATTGATACCTATTCTCATAATTATCCAGGTAGAATATAAATTTTGACAGAAAAAACAAAATTTTAATCAAATATTTCAGAAAATACACTAATTTCATACTCAGTATTGGCACTAGTATCAATACTGTTCAGCACATAATGTGTTAAACATACTTTATTACTGTTGAACATGTTTATACAACAGTATCTAGGTTACAATAAAAAAAATTCAATAACCATTTCTTTTACTCACCTACTCTCGTGCATTCCTTTTTCTGTAGCAGCCACGATAAGATAACCTTTAAACCAAGACACACGAGATTTCTCCCCTTCAAACACATAACAAGAGCCACGGCTATCAGTGGTGTAACTATATATTGCCTGAAATGAACAATGCTCCAAACCATTATTCTCTTTTCTACATCCCTGATACTCATTATAAAAAAAAATTTAAAAACATGTCATGTGGCCAAAACTATAGACCAAGCATTATTTTACATTATAAAATTTGCAATTTTTGGAAGAACATATGTATCAATCCCTTCAACATAAAACTATCAGGTGCACACACAACTGCTCTGCAGTAAGGATGTAACTGTTTAGTGTTAGAGTAATGGATAATTGGAATTTGATAAAGTTACAGTTAATGGTATGAAGGATAGATATAAAATGTATGTGAGTGAAAAGTGAAACTGACAAAAAGATGGGCAATTACGAGTATTGGGTAAAAAAACACACACACACAAATGGGCAGGAAGGAGAGAGCTAGAGAAAAGAATTAATTCTTAAAGGAAAAAAGAAAACCTGGAAACTAGGATAATAACAATAAGTTGGGTGACAGCTTCAATGAAGTAAATATTAGTACACTGCTATTGTTATCTTCTGAGAGAAATGAGAAAGCATCTTGGAATATTCAGATAAAGGAAAATATTGAACAGATAAGAAGAGGTTTTCAGGAGCTAAATGTACACAACGAGAGTATTATAAAAACGTTTGAAAATGAAGTAGAAAAAAAAATGTGGCAGTAAAGGAGGCATTGAAAGAGGTAGTACTGGAAAGTGTGGATACACTTGAATACAGGGAAACAGTTATAGAAAAAACTATCATTGAGATAGCAAGCACTTTGATCAAACCAGGCCTTTGATAAACAAAAGTCAGAGATAATTTTAGGCATTCGTGGGTCTCCATAGTCAACATTACAGGAAGGAGACAAATATAATATGACTAGGATTTTAGAACTGATAAAAAAAGGTATAACTGCCCTGTATTCATGTAAAGTCTTGAAAATACAAAAGACTATAATACTCACATCGGATCTTGCCACTAAGAAATGATGTTCATGTCGACCATCAGCTAAAGTTGCACAACCTGGTTTGCAGCCAACAGAGTCAAGTTCAATCTGTAACGGAAAATTTCAAGTCAAACATGAAAAAGCTTGCAATAAATAGGAAATAATTATTAATAATGTGGATCCAAGCATATATAAAAAGTGATGTTATCCTTGCTGGATGGTAGGAAAAATTCAGCAAATGTATTCCCAGCATGTCTCAAGATCCAAGAAAAAGGAATGTGTGAGTGCTTGACAGGAAATCTCTCCTCTCCTTGAAGATATTTTCTTGCCACAAAAGAACTTACAAAGAAGGCGTGGAGGGGGAGGATAAATTGATGCCCGGCTCGTCAATTTGTTTACCTCATTCGGATAAATGATTCTATAAAAAGAATAATAATTGTTTTTTCTCCAATGACAAGCATGCGTACAAAATAAACAATATCAGTGCAATGCCCCATTCTGGATCAGCTGATAATATCTCTATTAGCAGGCAAAAATGTTATCTGAGTCAACACAAGAGAGATGGTTCCAGTGATGTACATATGCACAACATGTTAGCAGGAACAATGGTAAATTTACTTTAAATGATCTGTCTGAAGGCAGTGATAATATGTGGCAACAACATATTCACCAGAACATAATTACCATTCAAGTTATAACGGTACTCCTAAGCTTGTGCAGGGTTTGAAACTGTGCACAACATTCCACTAGGTATCTCTACTCAAACAAACTTGAAGAAAGTGAATGATAAGAACAGGTATTAGTATTTCAAGAAAGGCATATGAAGTTTAAAAATTTCAACCTTTCCATTCTGGCATCCCTTAAGATTTCTTTTCCAATATAAAAAGATGAAAGCAAAGGTGGAGATGCTTAAGCCTATACACATTCTTTATCCTCTTCTTCATAGCACCTACTTCTTCTTGCTCCACATTCAACATCTATATACAAACAGAACCGATAAATTGCATTCCTACATCTCCTTTCCATATTTTACATTCTTTCAACATAACCTACACAGTCATTTAATATTTGTTGTGTAAATTAGTTCTCCCTCATATCCAGACAATCCCTTTTCCAACCAAAAGTCGTAACCCATTTCACTGTCTACTAGTTAGAACAATAAAGGTCACAAAGAATTAAAGGAAATTATAAACACATTAGTTTAGCTTTTACTTTTGTAATACTAGAAGTAAGGTAATCCTTAATTAAACATTTATACTTACAGTAGTTTCTTTATCTCTTGCTGTGCAATTAATGCAATAGATATTTGAGTCTGTCGTAACAAACAGATGAGTCAATCTGGTTCCATGACGCAAGTGAAGGGACGTAATTGCACCGTTTACAGTAACTAGCACACGATATTTGCTCCCTCTATCACGACTGACTTCACCTGAAAAAATGTCATTCATTACTTCTCGTGCAAGATGTAGGAGCTAGGCTACGTGAAAGACATGAGATACCATTTTTATACACTTGTTAAAGAAACAGCATTGCCTCAGGCAATATTGAGAAAATATGGACCAGTTTTAAAATCTAACAGGCAGGAAGGAGAAAATTGTTATGAGAGGTATATATATGTATATAGACATATATGATTCTACATTCTAAACAAGAGGGAATACAGGAAGGCAAAGTGGCAAGTCATATATATGTATGGGGTAGCAAAAATGCACATGTAACAAAAGGTCAAGAAAAAAGTAAGAAGTCTGAGGTCAAATAGGCTCAATACATGGGTGCTATCTCAACAAAATTATTTAGCCTATACATAGAAGTGATACTTACAGAAGTGTGAGATGTTGGACCAAAAAACTACAATTATGAAAGAAGGATATGGAGAGTGGGAAGTGAGTAGAGCGCTATACATTAATAACACTGCAATGGTTAATGGTTCATGGGCAAACTAAAGAGACTAACTGTAGCAGATAGTTCCACAAAATGAGAAAAGAGAAAGTTTTAAAGTGTGGAATGAGGTATTACTATCATACATGTAAACCACCTTGCTAACCTCTGTAAACCATTACTGATCCATCAGACAGTCCTATAGCCATCAAAGAGAGATTAGGATGAACAGCAACAGCCGTCACTTTGGGTATTCTGTCCACTCGAACCTGAGCAGCACTCTTTCGTTCACTATACGGAGGTGTTGGTCTTGGATCTGGAAGAATAGTGCGGAGGCACAATGGTCGCCCCTGAACATCTATTTTATCAGGGGACCAAACTTTTATTTCTGAAGGACCATCTTTGCAATCCTGCATTGGGGAAGAAAACATTCAACTTTTTCTCTTCTGAATTATCATGCTAGAAGAGTTTATATCTCAACAAAACTGCCAAAGAAATAGATTAAGTAAACATTAAGCACAAAATAGGACTCACCTCACAAGTAAAACACTATATTCTTGAAGGCATGTACGTATCTAACTCAATCATATAACTCATACATATTCAAAAGTAGGTAATTAACATATCTAATAATATGAGCAATTATTTTGCTCCTATTGCTACTGAGTGGCATTTATAAATGTTACTAGAAATGTAGTGAAGATAATAATAATTATCTTGAAAAGAGCGTAAGCTTTCCATTTCAATACAACCAAAGAGAATGACGTGCTAATTTAATATTATCCATGCTGATATGTGGAACACTCATCATGAACCTCATGAAAGAATATATTCTATAAATGGAAAACTCACAGTAAAGGGTTAAAGAAGCGACTAAGTAGGATAGGGATGCAAAGGCTAGGCAATCTCTTCCTGCCTGATGTCTTTGTGCTTATTGCCACATACAGGTAATACCTGGGGTAATGACGTGCCAAGAATTATGAAGCTCTGAAGCTCCTTTTTAATTTTTTTGTGGACACCTCATTGGCTTCTTCAGAATACGATGTTAGTTTAATGTAAAACTTTCAGAATGCATTATTATTTCTTTTAAGCTTCATGTATCACTAGTAGTCCCTATCTGGGGGGTGAAAACAGATGGACTGAGCTGAAAAATTAAGGTTGGATGCCCTTCCTATTACCCTGCCATGGGCTCGAACATGGGTTCTTCACCTCCCAAGATGAGCACTCTTCTAATTGCATTATACTGTCCTCAATTTAGGATCAAGTACGTGGTCACCCACTTGTGCTTTTGAACTCACCGCAACTGTGACAATGATACTTGTGTGATCAAAAGCGACGATAGCTTTCACTGCTTCATCATAAGCTTGAAACGTTTCCAATTTCAACTGACGCGTAATACTGTGAATGCATCCGCTGGAATCCCCAATGTAAACAAGACCACGGCCAGCAGCACAGCATGTCACTCCCGCTCCCTGGAATGTAACAGAAATTTCATTATACTGCAGCTGTATATTTAGAGGTGACTAAAATGTATCAGGCAAAGAAAGGTTTGTATTTCCATACTCCAGAAATAATTTAGATAAGGTAAAGATTAGAAACCCCATAACATTAAATCATCCCATAAATTGTTAGGCTACATTAGGTTAAGTTAGGTTAGGATAGCATTAACCTAACCTAACAATTTACGGAATTATTTAAGGAATTCGGGGTCATTAATCTTAACCTTATCCATAATTTTCCTACTGAAGACCAGCCACTGAGAGATAGAGATGGACAGGTAGGGAAAGATTAAACACTGCTGCATTCCATTTTTTATTCAGTTATGATTACTCTGCTTGCTTTAGCAAGGTATAGAATCATGTAGAATTTAAAAATAATTGAGAGCCCAAAACAATCTGATATGCTTCTCCATTAACGTAATAAAAAATTCGGACAATATTCAATTTTGATTACCGTAATTATCTTTGTCAATGCTTCTGAGTTAAGATAACAAATTCAGACAATATTCAAATGATACAATATTTGGTACCCCATCAAGAGATCTCAAGTTCATATCCTTAATGTGATTTAAACAGATAATTTCATCATTTAAGTCACTTAAGGGTATGGATTTAAGCATAGTGTCCCTCGAAAAGCAGCCAGTGGCAACACAATAGGCTCACTGGGTATAATAAGGGTAAAAATATGTTCACTATCTCCCATAAAATAAAACAATACAGATGCAAAATAAACTTACCTTCAGTGCTTCAGCAAGCTTTCCCCCATCTATGTTTGTCTTGATGTCAAAGAAATTGAAGCGTCTCCACTGAAAATATATAAGCATTTAAACTATTCAAGTCCATTATCACTGAGCATTGTTCATAAAGTATATTTTAAATACTTTTCATAATTTATATAAAAAAAAATTCAAAATTCATCTTAAATGGTGAGAGCCAATCAAGGGCTTTGAAAGCACTCACTAAAATTTTTCTGTATAATAAATAACAACCTATATAAAAATTCTAGTTACAATATGCCTCCTAATAACCTAAATTACAAAATAAAATTAACTAGTATCAGAAAAAAAAATCAGAGAGGACAAAAACTAAATGCCCTCTGACAAAAGATATTTTCCTCCAAGGGTTGCTCTGCACCACCTAGATTTAAGTCGCTCTCAAACCAAGAGGTGTAACTAATAATTCCAGCCACAAATTCAAAATACTGATCAATTTTACAGATTCTCAAGGCAATGAGGTCAACACCACCACAAATAAAGACTTCAAAGGAGCATTGGCCATCTAGTTTTCATATGCAGCCAACAGACTCCAACTTCCATTTCCTTCTGACTTTTCCCATCTTAACAGTGCACATTTGCAACACTCAACAGTCACTCGGCATCTAAGAATATTAAGGAACCAATCAGTTACCATTTAACTCTTGCAGCTCACTACTACATACGGACTCTTTTCAGTACATATTAAAGTTCAGTACCTAGTATGAGTGGTTCTCAGTATTATAATTTCAACATGGCATTTTTGGTGAGTAATACTGATTCACTATATTTAAGCAATGTTAGTAATAACCTCTTTTTTGAAAATTCTCCTTTACCTCTCAAAATTAATCATTTTTATCATAATGAAATAATTTTGAATTGTAAAGTGCTAGGAAGCTTATTTGTAACCTTAACATCAACACCAAGCAGAACAATTATGTACTTTTATGAGTGAAAAATATTTATGGGGGGTGGCCCCCTATTAAGGAAGAAGGATATAAAATCTTGTATAGTATCTAATAGCTTTCGGAGATAGAAGAATCCCTACTTTAGAATAAAAATACACTCAGGTTTATTATAGTATTAGTGCACCCCATAGTAGGAAACATGCTAAATAACTGGCATTATTATTTGTTATTAGTTTTTATTTTTTTTTCAAATTTGTATTATAAATTCACCCAGAAACTGCTTGTTTCGCGATTTTTCCCCATGACCTGATAACTAACTTTATGGTTTTCCAGACATTTTGTACTTCTGTGTCCTTTAGAACTGCTAATTTTTATTTTTCCCACCCAAAACCCCAAAGTACCAATGCTAACCTCTACCAAATAACTAATGGAGGTGGGAAGTCAATATATAAAATAAAACTAGCAATTCCAGAGAGAAATTAACTTCCAAACCATTGAAAACAAAAAAGAACTAGAAAACTAAAACATAAGTTTTCATACTGTCAGTCAATGCGACTGAAAATACATATCGAGACCTATATTAAAAGCATATAAGAGTTGGAGATGTAGTAGTCATCGTCGTGGGTGAACGTGTTTTCTCGGCTCTCCATTTCTGTGCTTGGATATGAGGTGGTGTTTGTAAACACACCGTGGTGTTTTTAATCTCGCCGATAAGGAGGTTAAGAGTTATATATGTCATAAATTGCATGGAATAGCGAATGTTTGGATTAGGTGTGATCATTGTATGAAAAATGGGCTCATCTGAGATGTGCTGGTCTTGTTGGTGTGAAATTAGTGAATATTCCCAAGATAAATTGGATATGTGATCACTGTGGTGTGCTGTTTAAGGAGTTGAAGGAGGCGAAATCACTATCACCAGTTAGTGATCATGTTATAGATAAGATTTCTACAGCAGTTTCATATGTAATGAAAGATGCAAAGGAAAAGATACTTCAGAAGGTGGTAGAAATGGGTAAGTTCATAAGTCCATCACACGCTGATGCATTGAAAAAGAAGGCGTGACCCACTGAGAAGAACTTGGTGATTGTTGAGTCAGCTGATGATACAACAGATATACGAGGGAAGAAGGAAGAGGTTGCCAAGGCATTAAATGGAGTACAGGTTACTGATACAAGTTTTTCTGATAAAAAACTTATTATAAATTTTGCTACAGAAGGAGAGATGAATGAGGCTACGAAAAGTTAAATGAAGTAGATGATCTCAGTATAAAGATCAAGAAAAGAAAGCTTACTCCAAAGATCATGATATGTAGTGTGGCTAAGGAAGAATCGAAAGATCAACTCATTGAGAATCTGATAGAGAAAAATTAATATTTCTAGTCAGTGGATGATGTGGAACATAAAATATCTCTCATTTTGGAGTGGGGTGTCTATAGTGTGAGAGATAGGTATTGGGTCACTTAATGTTTCCACTGCCAGCGTTATGGCCACATTGAAAGGAATTGTTCATTGAAGACAAATAATGAAAATCCCTACTGTAAGAATTGTAGTGAGACATAAGACGGATCAATGTACATCTACTGATATGATATGTATAAATTGTGAGATATAAGTACTGGAAACTGATTTATTTTTATTGTGTTGGAAATAGATGTTGCCAATTACTGAAAAATGAGATTGAGAGAATAAAAGAAATAACTGATCATGGTTACTGAAGATACATGTTCTGAAATAAGATAGGATTTTATTAATATTCAGTTGGAAGGGAATAAAACTTTGGAGATTCATGAATTAATAAATCATAAAAATTTTTATATACTTGCATTAGAAGAAACATGGTTGAATGAATATGATACAGCCAAGATATGTGAGATGACACCAGACACACACTCATTCTTATTGGTTCCAAGGGCTGGTAGAAGAGGGGGCGGAGTAGGAATTTTCATATCAAATTCTTTTTTAAAAATCAAGAAATAAAGAAGTACTTGTGATGAGAGTTTTGAATCTATACAAGTGAGTTTTGAAGATGGTGGTCGTAGATTTATTTTTATTGTAGTGTATAGACCTCCAAATGTGTAAAGCACCGTGCTCTTCACAGATTTCAAATTATTTTTGGAATGTTTTGATACAGTGAATATAAATACTGTACATACATTCATTTGTGGAGACTTAAATTTTTGGCATGATGATTTAGATAACCGGGATGCAAATGAGTTTAGAAAAATAATGGATATGCTTCAATTTGGAAATAGGGTTGAGGAGGTTACCTCAAATACTGGTCACATGTTAGATATTACATTTTGTAGTATGGATCATAGCCCTGTTTTTAATGTTTGTGTTGAGGAAATAAATACGATTTCGCCGGTGCATAAACTAGTGAGCTTCATGATTCCCTTTAAGATTTATATAAAACAGAAGACGAAAATTGTATTCAGAGATATAAAGAACTTACAAACTGACATTGTGATCAATAAGATAATTAGTGAGATAATGGAAAAGAAAAATGGTATTTGCTCTCATAGTATTCCAATTAGAGAGTGTGTAGAGTGTTATACAAAGCTATATAATGTCACATCGAAAAATAAATTCAATGAAGCTTGTCCTATAATAGAGAGAGAAATCATAGTAAATGATCGCGCACCCTGGTTTAGTTCTGCGATCAGACTAGCAAAGAGTAAAAAACGAAGAGCTGAAAATCTTTGGCGAAGGAGGCGTACTACTAGTACCAGAAGGGCATCCAGAGAATTGAAAAATGCATATAATATACATATAAAAGACAGAAAGTGTGAATTTTTTACTAATAAAATTAGAAATGCAAGAAATTACGTAAATTGAACAAAATTTTGGATAATTTGACTGTACATAAGAAGAAGAAAAGTCTACCTTCTGAAGGCTTTAATGAAAGTGAACTAGCAATGCCCTGAATTAAGACTATCGAAGTCTTAAAGTGTAGATCTAAGCAATATCAAGTCTATTTTCTGTAAAGTTAACATACTGTGAAAGTGATTTATTTCCAATGTCGAACAAAGTCTTAAAGTGTAGATCTAAGCAATATGAAGTCTATTTTCTGTAAAGTAATGTTAACATACTGTGAAAGTGATTCATTTACAATGTCTAATTTTAATAATAGTAGAAATATTGATAATATCTTGGAGATCATAACGGAAAACGTAAACTTGTGTATTGTTAAGAGGGTTTTTCCGGAAAGTGAGAAACTGGCAGTTGTCAAGCCTGTTGTTAAAGGCACTCTTGATAGTCAAGTTTTGAGCTCATATAGACCAGTGTCGAATTTGTCTTTCTTATCAAAGATTATAGAATGTGTCATCCTTGAACAACTTCAAGAATATTTGTGGAAGAAACAGGTTTTGCCTGAAGAAGAGTCAGCCTTTAGGCACTTTTGCTCAACGGAGACTGCACTGTCTTCAGGGGTAAGCAATTTGATTCTTTTAATGAATGAAGGACAGTGTGGCATCTTGATCCTTTTGGACTTGAGTGCTGCTTTTGATATAGTGGCACATAACATGCTGATAGGTGACTTGGAAACTATTGGTATTGAAGGGGAGGTGCTTTAATTATGAGAAACTATACTGAAAGAAGAACATATAGTATATAGATTGGGAAAGAGTTTTCTGAGAAACAGAGTCAATCAAGAGGAGTTCCACAGGGTAGTGTGCTTGGTCCAATCCTCTTTTGTATTTATACAATTGAGTTGTCATATATACTTAAGAGACATGGGGTATCTTTTAAGCTTTTTGCATATGATACTCAATTCTACTTGACCTTTAATAATGTTGTAGATAAGGTAGTAAAGTTGAGTGAAATCATGATGGATGTTAAAGAGTGGATGGAAATGAAACATCTTAAATTATAGGAAAACAAGACAAGAGTGCTTGATTTTAGGAAAGAGAGGTGACCTTAGAAGGTTGGAGGATGATCGCAGTCTGAATATTGATGGCACACAGGTTGGTGTCAAGAGGTCTGTTAAGGATTTGGGTGTAATGTTGGATCGTAACTTATCTAAGAAAGAGCAAACAGATAAAGCAGTAAGAGCGGATGGTTATCGCTTGAGAAATATTGTTTTTGTCAAGAAATACATTGATGAATATTTGCTAAGAAAGCTTATTCACAATCACGTCATCAGTAGGCTTGATTACTGTAATTCATTGTACTATGGATTACCAAAATATCTACTGCGCAAGCTACAGTATGCCATGAATAGAGCTGCTCAATTAATAAAGGTTACGCCATCACGTGACAGAATTACTCCTGTACTGATGCAACTACATTGGCTACCTATTAAAGCCAGAATTGTCTGCAAGATATGTGTCATGGTGTATCAAGCAATTAAATATGGAAAGCCGGATTACATAAGGAAACTACTGCTTGACTTTCAAATGGAAACTACAGTAACTCTCAGATGCAGTGATGATCGTTTCATATTAGAGGAGCCAAGATGTAATCTACAATTCGGTTTTAGAGCTTTCAAAACTTCAGCCCCAAGACTTTTTAATCGTCTTCCCAAAGAGATTAAAGAGAGTAGTAATGTTGACATTTTTAAGAGGAAGTTGAAGACATATCTTTATGGTGACTACTACACTTCTGAAATGACAATCAGTGAAAATTACAAAGTTTAAGACTGTAATATCAGCTTAAGGTGCGACTCCCTGGGCGTTGTAGAGACGGAGCGGGAGTCGAAAACAAACGTCAAAGGTAAGGTAAGGTAAGCAATATAATACAAACTCTTCTTTACATGAACCCTAAATCATCAAAAACTCATTAAAAACCATTTTGGGGTGTAATAATAATCATTCACCAATAACAATAGTGTGCATTAACCTGACATTACCGCAACATGAGTTCAGGATTTCATAAGAAATAATAATCCTCGTCCCCAATATGGGAATGGACACTAGCAAGAGCGCGGCTGGGGAATTAAGGTTGGTATACCAGCAATGGGCTCGATCGCAGGTCTGTTAACTCCCATTTTGAGTATTTTAACAATCTGGTTATCGTGGTCCTCCGGGATTTAAAAAGAGATCCTTACTGTCCATCTCCTCCCCCAAAAGTTAAGATGGCATTTAGCTACCATATCTTTTCCTTTAACATGTTTGACCATTTGTCGCTAACTGTCCTTTCATATGAAAGATATTTTGGGTAACGTTTCACTTTACGGGAGGTAGAACTTACATGGAGAAGTGCGGCCATCGTAGAAGTTCTATTTGCATTGACACCCACCAAATAAGCGAGAGAAAATTCACCCAGTCATAAACAAAACCCATTCGTAGTCACTTTTTATAGCGAAGTCATGAAATGACGTACTGATGAAACATTATTATCTGGCAAGCAGATTCTTTATGCCTTTTTTCAGTACATATGCTGCTACCAAACTGATAAAGATACAATAATTAAGTATAAAATTAAGTCAATTATAGCTGGCAATCATATGATATCTCAGTAAGCAAAATTGTGAGACACTTAATATGATTTAGAAACACGTATAAATAAAAATAGTTCCAATATTGACTCATTGTTGACCACCCACATCTCATAACACCCCTCACTTTTGACATATGCGAAGAAGCCGCCATTTTCAAAATTTCGATGATCTCGGTCTCATTTCTGATTGGCTCTGGGGACCGAGATAATGATTAGAAGAGACTGTCGGGGGCATCCGTACTACGACGCGAGAGGTGAAATTCTATGACCGTCGTAGGACGAACAACAGCGAAAGCATTTGCCAAGAATGTCTTCATTGATAGGTTAGTTTTACTATAATAATAATAATAATAATAATAATAATAATACTCATTCCAGGTTTGGATGTGGAGCTTGGCCGCGAAAGCATGTGCCAAGAATGCTGCATTGATCAAGTGTCCTGTGGGGCGGGCATATTATCAAAGAATAGCCTCACCGTATTCCCTGCGTGTCGTAAAAGGCGACTAAAAGTGGACGTTGCGGGGGGACTAGGAATCCCCCCCCCTTGTACCAACCTCCTGTGAGGCATCAAAGAAGAGGGGAGTATAACTGTTCCCCAAACTGTTTCTTTTTTGATGTCGGCTACCCCCACTTTTAAAGGGGAAACAGCCACGGTATATATATATATATATATATATATATATATATATATATATATATATATATATATATATATATATATATATATATATATATAGATAGATAGATAGATAGATAGATAGATAGATAGATATATAGATAGATAGATAGATAGATAGATAAATAAACAGATACATTATGGAAAAGGATTTACTTTTCAGTGTTAATTTTTTTAATAAATGCTTTTACAAAAGCAATTGCATAATCTTGAAGGTTATCATAAACTTTATAGCTGTATTTAATTACAAAGACTTTTTTATACATATGTGTACAGGGGGCAAAACCCCCTTATAAGAAAATGGCCGAGTCAAAGTACACATATATACCCATCGCCAACATTAGCATGTTGGGGATAGTGGGTCACCAAAATATCTCCTAATCTGTACTGCTTGGGTCACACAGTATAAGTGAAGACAGCTACGGTCTCGAGATGCAATAGCTGCGATCAATTGGTCTGTGACTTTATTTTTTTTATTTATTTTTTATGAGTGTAACACCGGAACAGGCATAAACTGCTCTCATCAATAAAGACCTGGGCACGAGAAAACACCAAGACGAAGGAAAAGAAGAAGGCTAAGGACAAGGTAGAGATGAGATAATATTACACAAAGGAAAACGACAGACAGAAAAAATAATCAAAATACAGAGGACCTAGAGATATGGAGGATTAGGCCCTGAGGTGACGATAGATCCTCATTTTGAAGGAAGATTGGTAAAATGAATTAGGAAGGACAGAAGGAGGAAGAGAGTTCCAGAGTCTGGAGGTAGATGGGAAGAAACAGTCGCTGCACCGACCAATGTGCGAGCTACAAATCTCCACACAGTACCTGTGAGATGAGGCCCTTTGACGAGTGTTACGCGACCTCGGCAGTGGGGGAGGAATGCAACTCGCCAACTCATCAGAGCAGCAATGGAAGTAGTAGTGATAGAAAAGCGAAAGGGATGTTACTTTATATCGAAGAGAGAGAGAATCCAGATTAGAAGTAAGAGAAGGATCATTAATAAGTCTGACTGCCTTAGATTCAACCCTATCAAGGAGGTAAGTGTAAGAAGAAGCACCCCATATGTGTGAGCAATTTTCTAAGCAGAGACAGATAAGACCTTTATAGATTTTAAGTAATTGTAAAGAGGAAAAGTAATGACGAAAACAAAACAGAACCCCCAATTTTTTGGATGAAGATTTAGAAATTTGGATTATGTGATTCCTCCAAGACAAGTTAGAGGCTATATGGATTCCTAATATGTTGATATAATTTAGAGGGTAAATTTCATTAGTTTCGAAAACAATAGGGTTATCAGGAGGAGAAGAAGATAAAGAGATAGCCAGAAACTCTGTCTTGTAGGCATTGAATTTAACTAAATTTTGAGTGCCCCACTCAGAAACCCTCTGCAAATCGGAGTTGAGAGTAGAAGAAAGAGTGATACAAGACTGATTACCAGTAGCAGATGAAGGTTGTGAGGAAAAGGCAGAAGAAAAGTGAAGGGTAGAATCGTCAGCAAAGGCACGAAGAAGAGAGGAAGATGGAGATTGTAGAAGATCATTGATGAAGAGAAGGAACAGAGTAGGTGAACGAACAAAGCCCTGTGGAACACCACTGGTAACAGAGAAAGGGCTAAATGTCGCGCCATCAACAACTACAGATATAAAACGGTCAGAATGAAAACTGGAAATCAGAAAACAGAGAGAAGGGGTAAAGCCATAGGCAGGGAGATTGGCCAACAAAGCCTTGTGCCAGACTGTGTCAAAAGCCTTAGCGATATCAAGGGCGACGACAAAGGATTCCCCATAGTTCCTCAGAGAAGATGACCATACATGAGTACGACAGGATGGAAGGTCACCAGTGGATCTTACCTTGCGGAAGCCGTACTGGTGATCAGAGATAAGCGAGTTAGATTCAAGGCATTTCAAGAAGTGAGCAGTGAGCAAAGTTTCGAAAACTTTAGCAATAGAGGAGGTTAGGGCAATAGGTCGGTAGTTTGAAGGGATAGAGCGGTCACCCATTTTAGGAACAAGCTGAACTAAAGCATGCTTCCAAGATGAAGGATAGATACTGGTTGACAGAATGAGGTGGAAAAAGGACGGCAAAGCAAGGGAGTCAGTTCATCTGCAAACTCCTTAAGAAACCTTGCAGGGATACCAGTGGGACCAGATGCCTTGTTCGTCTTTAGTGAGCAAAGAACCATATGAACTTTGCATGAAGAAGGGATAAGAGAGGGCATAGGGTTCGAGAGGAGTAAAAATTGAGGGAAGGTGCACTGGAATCAATTATAGCAGAGTTGGCAGAAAAATGAGAGCCAAAGAGAGTGGCTTTGTTAGTGGGAGAGCAAGCTATAAAACCATCAGAATGAATGAGAGGGGGAAAGCTTGAGTTACATAAGTTTTTGGCTAAGGACCATGAGTATTTACGAATTCTCCTTTTTTCTGCTCCATTGATATACCTGGTGAATTTAATGCTCTTTCAACTCCAATCCATCCATCTCATGTTTGGTCTCCCTTTCGGCCTAACTCTACTTACCTCTGTTTTCTACACATTCTTTCCTATTTGTTCCACGTTAATTATTCCAAACACTCAAACTGTCTATGTATTTTGTGGTGTAACCTACCTTAACAGCTTTCTTCCATTGGCTGTTTCTGCCTCACCTTCACATTTCTCACCCTGGGCATTCTTGGCACTCTCATCATATTTCTAAATTCCTCATTATTAATACATTTAATGTTTTTGTCCTCTTTCTATTCCAAGTCTCTGCCCTCCGTGAGCTGCTAACCAGGCATCCAGCCTTCATTCTCCAGTCACAGTGTGTCCACTCCCATATTAGGGACTAAGAGCGGCACATAAAATGAAGCTTTCTTTTCACCATACTTCTATGGATAATGAAACAACAAAGAAAAATTGAAACAATTTTAATGAATGAAACAAAAATCGAACCTTTATAAGTATACACTACATGGACTTATAATAGCAAATAATATTATCAAAAGAATGTATATAATTTCAGATCTGCATTTTCATGGCTAATGTGATCATACAGGAAAATAAAAACATGCAATCAAAATTTCAGTAACTTAAAAAATATTCTATAATAACTACATAAAACTAAAAGCTTCCTCAATCTTGACTTTTCTTGGGAATGGCTGCAATTTCCGCCTTAGTCACAATCTCATCCATCTTAATAAACGACTCTGTTAAACTACTTATCTGAAACAAAGGTTAAGGATGAAAATAAGATTAGTATCATTTCTGCAACATCTATAAAAGCTGAAAAGGTGAAGATGTGATTGTTGAGATGGATGCGTGGAGTCACATGAAGAGATAAGATCAGAAATTACTACATTAGAGGGGCAGTTATAGCAGCGAAAGTTTCAAAGAAAGTACAAGAAAGAAGATTAAAGTGGTTCAGTCATGTAATGTGAAGATAAGAACATACGTGTAAGAGGGTTATGGATATGGAGGTGGAGGGAAGGAATGGAAGAGAAAAGCCAAAAGTACGACAGAAGAATAATATAGCGAATAATATGCGGGATAAGGGGCTAAGGGAAGAGAATGAGTGAGACAGAAAAAGGTGGGAAAGGTTAGCATTTACCAGCGATCCCATACATTAATGAGGTAAAGCTGAAGATAAAGAAGAAGAACATCTATGAATCCAGAAGACAACAAACTTATTTCAAGAGGCACAGTTCACGGTACACTGCTGGGTACCTCTAAAAGTAGCAAGAAGTCAGGAAGAATTGATATTAAAAACTATGGATATTTATAACAAATACCCATAGTTCATAGCATAATCAAGGAGAGAACAAGCATATTCCATTTTAAGAAGCATGTTCTTCATAACCTAAATGCTGTGCCATTTCAACCTTGACCGGAGTAAAGGTCCAAAAAAACATATATAAGGAAGCTTCCCCTGAAGGTTTTCTTTCAAGACAGAATCATCTACAGTTGCACAGACCTAATTCAACAGGCTTAGGTTAGGTGAAGCAGCTATCACTCAAGAAATTACAAGTAGGAGATCATGACAACTGTCAACACATTCATCACAACCCAAAAAGCACTTATATCACTCCTCTTAGCTCCTTGGGGATAAAAGATTTCCACAATTCCCACCCACCACCCTGCTTGGGTCTTCCACAGGGTAGGTGCCCATAATCTTCTCCAATTAGGTCTCACAGCCACAGATTTGTATCCCCTGCTTCATCACATGGCAACCCGGCACACCCGTAAATCAATGAAGTGTGCTAGGTGTGAGAAATCAATGGAGTGTGCTAGGTGTGAGAAATCCCTTTGGCCCGCATAAAACTTATTCTCATTCAATAAAATCCTAAGCAAAGAAATGCAACAAGATGTACAAACTACTCAAAAAGTTAAGCATGTCAAAAGGATACAATAGCATTGTACTGGTTTAGAAGATCTTTAATATAAGCATTCTGCTCACTGGCAGATCCCTCGTCTTGACTGTATCTATTAGAAATTTGAATCAGTTCATCCCCCAAGCTGGTTGCATCTGAAAAATAAGTGAAACAACTTAGAGATCAGAAAATTCCTAGGTCATATTATACGACTTTTTTATCTATTCTTTCAGCCTGTCTTTTTTTTATCGTTCTCTAATTTCTGCTTTGCTCTTTAGCCACCACTTTTTTTTCACTGCTGCTATCTTGATGCCTGGGTCTGATATGGGCAATTATCTTTGCCCCTACCTGTGCAAATATTAAGACAATTGAAAAGCTGCCAAATCTTAGGCCGAAATCTCCAACACATATAATTATAGCTTGTAATAATTTGACATTTACTTCAGAATATGGAAGATTGTATTTCATCTGACTTTGAGTTTCTGCTGCTCCTTCAATATAACATATTAATTATTGGTGTCCGGAGCTATTTTTTTTTGTCTTTTTTTGTTACTATTAGTCCCCATTATTCGGTGGACTTAGATGAATTGAGACGGTAATTGAAACTGGATGCCTTTCCTATCGCCCACCATGGGCTCAAATCAGAATATAATTACTTTAAATGTATCTATCAGCTGTCTCACTATGACCCTAAAATGGAGCAAAAAATAAAAATTACAAAGTGACTTCTTCATTTTCACTGTCACAGCTCAGGAAGTATAACAGATACAAGCATGAATTTATCATGTACATTTATATGGTCTTTTATCCTTTTATATTGCAAGACAATTTTGAGTTACTGCCTAGTCACTGATTCTGATAAACAATAAAAAATATTTCTAATGTGCTCATTCTTCACTTTTGTGAAAAGTTACTCTTTTTCATGCTCATGAGTCCCTGTAGCTGGTAAACCAGTAATTTTACCAATTTATTTATTTATATATTTTTTTCTTTGGGGGTAGTTTCTTATATATGTGATCATGCTTTGAAGAAAAAAGATTAGCATGGCAACTATGAAGCATGAATTTTTTATCAAATTAAGGTTAGCAACTCCAAAAACATTAAATAACCCCATAAATTGTTACCTAATCCCGATTTCCTAAAGAATACGTAGCATTCCTTCACAGTACGTCATATATTTAAAATATCCACAACTTTACTCGTGTTTAAACAGAAAACATGTGAAAATAATAATACAAAATAATGCAAATGCAAGTTCATAGAATTACGTTGTCGCCCTCTTGAGTTATATTACAATAACAGCTAATTCAATGGTCATCATTTAAAAAATTATATTATATTACCTTTAAATGTACACTTAAAAAGCTATGCAGAAGAGAAAACTTACATAAAAAACAGAGACATAATTACCTGCAATATGCTGTGAATCTAACACATGTTTCAAGGAATGCATAGTATTAAGCTGTTGCTGTTGACTCCGTAAATGCTCTTCACGGGCTAACACGAGATCAAGCTTCAAACTATCAGATAACTCAATGGCTTCACCATATGATGGATCTAAATATCTCTCCAACTCATCAACTGAAATTGAAAAATTTTATTTTACAATATTGTCAAACAAATTGCCAAATTCCAATGAACTAAGTAAGGCAGCCACAAATGTAAATATAGTAAAAATAATCTTCACTTTACATGTCACTAGTAGTCCCCATTATGGAGGTGGACAGTTAGTGGTTGAGGAATTAAGGCTGGATGCCCTTCCTAGCACCCCACGATGGGCTCAACCACAGGACTGTCCACTTCAAACAATAGTGTTCCAACCACTCGGCCACCATAGTTCTCTACTGGAAATATACCCATATTACTTTAAAATACCATTCTTTTTCCCATGTCTTGTCAGCGGTTTTATGAAAGAAATTTCAGCAAAGGAGAAATGCCAACTCAGTTCCCTGTCTGTTTTATTCACTTTATACGAGGAGCCTGCTACTATACTGGGTTAAGTCACAAAACTACAAATAGCTTAACTTTTGCAGCTTTAAAACTCTGAAATTTCGATCGCCGTTTATGTTATTTTGATGTTACCAAAATAACATGACCGGCTCCCGAGATATCAAGGTTTTAAAGTTGCGAAACTTTAAATCTGTTTTCTGGCACTTTTGCACTATTTAGTAAATTAAATGCAGTAAACCATAAGAGCAAACTCATCTCATGTAATTGCAGGGCCTACTCCTCACATATTTCTAAGTCTTCATTACTTTCCTATTTTTCAGGCTGCATTTTTCTTACGTTTTATCAATATCTTAATTCTGCCTTGTCCTTAAGTTGCTACTTTTTCTTAATTTCAATGTTTCCTTGGTGCCCAGGCCAAGTGAGGCCAATTTTCTTTACCCGTCTCGGTGTCACTTATTTTAAAAAAAATCAAATGTATTGTCAATGCGTCTTAGTTCCTAAAAAAAGAAAAAAAAACATTCATAATAATAAAGACACTGATAGAACAATTACAATCCACATTTGTGGTTCAGCGCTCAAAGATGTAGACTCCTGTCTACAGGTTCTAGTTTGCACCCCAACAATGGAGGTACTGTACTGTATATTATTTAAGACAATAAAGATTATCTGTAGATTCGTATTGCTGCCTATATTATTTGATGCGATACTTACGCCGCTTCATAACCATCATCATCCGATCACGGGTCCCAAGGGCACTTCCCAACTGCCCTCCGAGGGAAGCCAATGTCGATACCACCTGATGAAATCAAAGGAAGGATATTAAATAAGCACTTTTCAGAAAATATTGGCTTAATTGATAATCTACATCTGCATATGTATAAAATGTACATGAAGTGACATATAGAACTGCTGTAGTATATCCAGTTGATTGCCAGCCTCAGGAGGTGAAAGACCCACGTTCGAGTCCTAATAGAATTTGTCTGTGACCATCCTAAAATTCGGACCTACATAGTAGCAACCCAAACTTGGGTGGTCAAGCCACGCAACATACCATCATTTATTTAGGTTGCTTAATACGATTAAAAACATAAAAATCTAACCTCTGGGTATTCTGCATCTTTGGGCAATGGTCCGAAAATCTTTTCCTCTAATTTTCTCACTCTTTCTTCTAACACATCCAAATTTTCAACACCTGAGGCGGCCATGTTTATACCTATGATGAGTCACTACACAACCTTCACACTGACAACGAAAACAGTCACAAGCTGAACGAACACATTCTAACAACGAAATATAAGATGATTCGCTCAAAATAACTTACATATTATTATATAAATAATTTTAAAAAATAATAAATGAAAAATGTCATCAAATTTGTTCTATTTACAACATATTAATATATTTAAGATGCCAATATAATCAACTGTTCCATGCTGGGTGTATGAACGAAACATTTTGTACAATAATCATCTTCTTTCAATAGCTTAATAGGAATGTAGTCCATTGAGAATCATGACGTATTCTTTACGTTATTGTGGAATTAGTGAATAGAATTTAAACAAATATAACCATTTACCAAACTGTATTTATGGATTTGAGCACTATGCTCGTACTCCCCTGTCTTCTGGCATCTTTTATTTTAAATTTAGTTTCTTCGCTCGAGAAATTATAGGAATCAAATATTCTTGCACTAAAAAGTACTTCCTTAAAAGATTTTTTTTTTTTTATGAAACTTCCAACTATGATCCCTAGTCCTAGATCTGCCCATATCAAAGTATCGCTCACACCCACTCTGTTAAAAGCATAGATGAATGTAAAGTACGTTTCCATATACCCACTATTTTTTTACTACCTCCATTTTAGACTTAGTGATACTTATCATACCTGTCCTTAAAACTATGGATTGAGATAGCATTAACTACCTCCTCGCCCTTACTATGTATGTGTGTGTGTGTGAATACCTAATTGTGTTTACGGGAAAGAGCCCAAAGCTCGTATCTTCCCGTCTCCTCATCGGTTCCATTTTATATTTAGTGATACTTATCATACCTGTCCTTAAAACTATGGATTGAGATAGCATTAACTACCTCCTCGCTTAGCCAATTCCAATTATCAACTACTCTTACACTGAAAAAGTATTTCCTTACATTCTGAAAACAAGTTTTCTTACGAAGCTTCAAACTATGACCTCTATTTCTAGAGCCAGCCATATCAAAATATCGATCCCTATCCACTCTATCATAACCATGAAGGAATTTAAAGACTGTCACCATATCCCCTCTCACTCTTCTAGCTTCGAGTGATGGTAAGTCTAATTCCCTCAGCCTCTCATCATAACTGAGATTGCGTATTTCTGGCACCAGTTTCGTGGCATGTCTTTGAACTTTTTCAAGCTTAGCTATGTGCTTTTTCAAGTGTGGATTCCAAAAGGGGGCTGCATATTCGAGTTTTGGCCTCACATAGGTTACATAAATATTTCTGAACCTTTCCTTGTCCATGTGCCTGAAGGCTACCCTTACATTTGATAAGAATGCATATGCTGCCCTTACTATGCCATTTATATGTATTTCTGGAGACAAATCTGCCAGTATGTTTACCCCTAGATCTCTCTCATTTTCTGTCTCTTGAAGTTGTACTCCAGCCACCGAGTAGTCAAGTTTGGGCCTTCTTGCACTTGTACCCATTCTCATTACCTTACATTTTGAAGTATTGAATTTCATTAGCCACTTTTCTGACCACTCATGCAGATTATTTAGATCCTCCTGAAGTTCTTTACCATTGTTCTCGTTTTTTTACTTTCTTCACAATCTTTGCATCATCTGCAAACATATTCATGAATGAATTTACAGACTCTGATAGGTCATTTACATATACAAGGAACAAAAGTGGCCCTAAAACTGAACCCTGTGGAACTCCACTACTAACTCTTCTCCATTCAGACACTGAGTGTCTTTCTCTAACACTCTGTTCCCTTCCTGTGTGTGTGTGTGTGTATATATATATATATATATATATATATATATATATATATATATATATATATATATATATATATATATATATATATATATATATATATATATATATATATATATATATATATATATATATATATATATATATATATATATATATATATATATATATATATATATATGACCAGCTTAGGTCACGAAATTAATAAGTACTTTTTATATATATATTTTCGTTGTTTTGTTTTATGGTCTTTTCCTACCATTTTAGACTGTATGTTAACAGTTCAGTGTTATTAATATATATATATATATATATATATATATATATATATATATATATATATATATATATATATATATATATATATATATATATATATATATATATATATATATATAAGCAAAAAATCCTTCTTAGATAGTCATTTATATTTACTGCATCAACTACAATTACTAATAATTGTTCTGAATTGCGATGACTAACATTTAATATTGGTAGATCTACATCGTAGTTTCAAAAATATTTTAATATCAATGCAGGAGTATGTTTCCTTAAATTACTCCAAGTCATACAATAATATAAGTCAATGTGATTTATTCTCAAAATATTTGTTTTTATTATTGACAAATAGAACATCTGAACTATAGTTTTTCATTTGATTGTTTTGACGGGAGAAGAAGAGAGCGTCTGCTTCTGGTATTCGGTGATGAGAATTGATAAGTTTAGTTTCAATTTACGTTCATTTTCTTTCTTGTTTGATGGAATTGATTGCTTCAATCATGTAATTGTTGCGGTGAGTATTAAATAATGCCAATTTGCGTCAAATCTGTCAATTGCTTAATGTATCTATATATTGTCTTTGTATCTAAAGCAGAAGGTTCAGCCTTTTGATCAGGAAGATAAAGCGGCGATAGAGAAAAGGGAAACGTCGTTCGCTTTTCAGTAATTTTCACATTTTAGGTTATTGAAAAATCTAAATAATATTGGGTTAATGTTTGTTTTATGCACCCCATCCGTAGCCTACCCGAGAAATCACTGTTACCCTCCACCTCCTGACACGTGCCACTCAACTGTTTTAACAACCAATGTCACCTATTGAGTTAGGTTGCTTAGATTAGGTTATTTAAATACCCACTCCAGACTGCCATTATCGGCCCTAACACAAAAAAAAAATAGTGTTTTCCGAGAGAAATTTTTTTTAATTTAATTCAAAACATCAGAAATTAATAGTTTAGTCCAAAAATTGAAGGAGTGCATGAAACGAATCTTATCCGAAATTTTAATATTACTGTATATTTGTAGTACTGTATTTGAATATTTTTTAAGTGAGCCCTGTTATTTATGATGAAATTGTGATATAGCCGTATAATTGTAGCATTTGAGTGTTTTTTTTCATTGAACCCTATTATATATAATGAAATTATGATGTTCCCCTATATTTGTTGCATTTGTGTATTTTTTAACTGAACCCTGTTACATATATTGAAATAGTGATATTATTGTATATTTGTAGTTTTTGTATGTTTTTTTTTAATTGAACCGTTTTATATATGATGAAATTGTGATAATACTGTGTGTTCGTAGTGCTTGTAAGTTTTTTTTTTTATTGAACCCTGTTATATATGATGAAATTGTGATATTTCTGTATATCTGAAGCCTTTGTGTGTACAGTATTTCATTGAACCTTGTGATATTTCTGTACATTTTTAGCATTGTGTATTTTCCAGTGAACTCAATTACAGTATATATAAAGAAATTGTGATATTACCGTACATTTGTAGTGTTTGTGTATTTTTTTTATTGTGCCCTGCTCTCTCTCTCTCTCTCTCTCTCTCTCTCTCTCTCTCTCTCTCTCTCTCTCTCTCTCTCTCTCTCTCTCTCTCTCTCTCTCTCTCTCTCTCTCTCTCTCTCTCTCTCTCTCTCTCTCTCTCTCTCTCTCTCTCTATATATATATATATATATATATATATATATATATATATATATATATATATATATATATATAAATTAAATTGTTATATTACCTTATATGTGTAGCAGTTGTGTTTTTCATTGAGCCCTAGTATATATAAATAAATTGTGATATTACTGTACTATATACAGGTATTTGTAGCATTTGTGTTTTTGCATTGAACCCTGTTATATATAGAGTAATTGTTTTGTTGCAGTATATTTGTAGTATTTGTGCGTTTCTTCATTTAAGCATGTTATATATGAAGCAGTTTTAATATTATTGTATATTTTTAGCATTCGTATGTTTTTCAATGAACATTATTGCACATAGTCTCCACTAAACAGCTAAAGCAGCACATTCAACTCATAAACATTTTGCAATTAGAAAATCAACCACACATGAAGAGCAGAATTTCAGATATACTTGAAGTGCGTTCCTAAATATAATATAATCCCAAATGATACCTGACATGTGTATTAACAAAGCCTTTTATTCATGAACATCTTTATTGAAACTTCAAATTTCACACCCACCCACAAAGAGTTAAGGCCTGCAAGTAGGTTCCAGTAGAAAAACTCCAACAAGAATTTAAGAAATTGGGTCAGTACTTAATTGTGCCTATGGGAAAGAGCTCATTGCCCGTAACTCCCCGTCTGCTGGTCTGTTTTCATTTTTATACTCAGTGATACTTATCATATTGGTCCTTAAATCCATGAATGCAGGTATCATTAACCAATTCCATGCCCAGAAAATTCCAGTCATGAACTTCTTGTACTAAAAAAAGTACTTCCATATATCCTGCAAAGAAGTTTTCTTACGACACTTCAAAGTGTGATCTCTAGTTCAACAGCCAGCCATATCAAAATATTGATCTCTATCCACTCTGTCAAAACCATGAAGAAATTGTAAAATCGTCGCAATATCCCCCCTCATTCTTCTAGCTTCAAGTATTGGTAAGTCTAAATTATTGGACTGTGCATGGTTGTGATGGGATGAGTGGGTCTTCTGAATAATGCATTGTGTGCCCTGATTCGGCCACCCCCTTAAGTATGGGTTTAAGTCAATATATAGACGTATTGATGGAGTTTCAAAAAGTGTGTTTTAAATATGTTCGTATACACCTTTTGAAAAAAGTTAATAATTCTTGTATAGTCTAGTTTTTAGTAAGTTATATGAGCCTAAAATGTGGTTGAATATTACAGTAACTGAAACACCTAGAAAACATTTAAAGAGAATTTAAGAGTTTTTTTTTTTTTATGAATGTGACTCTGGGACAGGCAAAAACCGTCCTCATCAATAAAGGCCCGGGCACGAGAAGACACCAAGACAAAGGAAAAGAAAAGGGTTAAGGACAAGGCAGAGATGAGGTAATGTTACACAAAGTAAAACACGACAGAAAAAATAATCAAAGTACAAAGGACCTAGAGATATGGAGGATTAGGCCCTGGGATGATGATAGATCCGCCTTTTGAAGGAAGATAGGTCATAAGAATTAGGAAAGACAGAAGGAGGAAGAGAGTTCAGAGTTTGGTGGAAGATGGGAAGAAGCAGTCGCTGCACCGTCCAATCCGCGAGCTACAAATCGCCACACAGTACCTGATATATATGTATATCAAACTCATATGCTCTTTTATAACTAGCATGTACAGTATTTGATACAGGTGTGTTTTCCTATTCTTTTAAACCATGTATTTAATGTCATCTTTTTATTTCAGCTTGGTTGTGCTTGTATGGCAAACGAGGAGTATTAATTTGAATTCTGCCTGCAGAATGGATGTGCTACCAGATGACAAGAGCGGTTCAGTTGCTCCCCAGGTGCGTGCTGGAGAATTTTTTTCCTCATTACTACTTTTGTCTGCCATAGTTGTAACAGGTAGGGTGCTCCATTCAGAAAGTGATGGATCTGCATTCAAGCCCACAGCTGGGCAATAGGAAGGTTACCCTGTCTTAATTCCCTTGCATCAAGCTATCTGTTTCCACCCCAAATGGGGACTAAGAATGACATAAAAAACTCTAAGTTTGACTTGATTCCTTCCCCAAGTTTGCTTCATATAAAAACCAGCTGAATGAGATAGGGCATGGAAGGATAGCCATTTGCTACTGCCATAAATTTATTTTCTTGCCATAAAACTGCTAATAAAAAGGGTGATTATGTTTAGGATATGATGAAGCTTCTCTTTTGGTCTCGTTTTCTGGCCAGTTGCAGTCACCCTGCTGGCTTCAGAGAGCTTATGGTTTCTTGTTGAAAACAAAGGTTTTGTAAAAGGAATTCTCTTTTACAGCTGTGTAATGCACTTATATATTGTAGCAGATTGCCGAAATTTAGATACTTTATTTTGACTGAGTGAAATTATGATAAGTATTCATTATTGGGCTACACAAGTAGCTTTCAATAATTAATTAATTGGGCCTAGAGTTTGGATGATAAAGGGATCAGCCTGATGAGGATTTTAGAGATTTTTGCGAATGCTGTGAATGGTGTTTAGAAATTTGAAATCTGCGTGTAATAAACTGCTGCTATTTGAAGGCATCAGGTAGGGAGTCACATCTCGTTTTATTTGTCACTATTAGTCCCAATATGAGGATTAACACAGACAGAGTGTGGCTGGGGAATTAAGGCTGGATGCCCTTCCCTAGTACCACAGTGGGCTTTTTCGCTGGTCTGCTAACTCTCAAGTCAAGCATTCTGACCACTCGGCCACTGTGGTCCCCATTGTATGTGGTGCAGTAATATTAAGATATTTCCTGTGTTTGATGGTTCAGATATTCAGCATCGTAAATATGAATATCTTTTATGTTTAAGATTTAAATGTATCATAGTATTACGTTCCTTATCAGAAAAGAGGCAGATGACATGTAATCTATATTTGTAACCATTTAATATTCAAATATATTAAAAGTTATATAATAATTTTATCATTCTTTGTTTAACAACATCCTGCAACACACACTGTACCATGGCAAGAAAACATATTGGTTGTGCCAGTCTTTAGCTCCCCTACTCTTTAACTCAACCCTTTCAATGTGGGATTACAATTGTGAGATAGTCTTTCCCCCCATCCCATCACTACCTGTTATTTTTTTTTTTTAGGAATATGAAAGCTGTGTGTCTGCATCTGACACAGGGGATAATGGAGGATCTGCAGAATGTCTCTTGCAAGAGACATTGCTCGCCCATTCAGTGCCAACACCTAGTGTCACACCAGCCATGACCCCTTCACAGAGCCAACACACTGCTTCCACAACTGACCTTGATAAACATACACCAAGCATTGATAATTTGCTTCAGAATGGTAAGTTAAGTAACTTTTCTCTTATACTGTTTATGTAAAAAAATTCCCTTTCTCTCATTAAATACTTTCTCCTTATAGGTCTCTATTCCTCGGAGTGTTTTTCATCTCAAATGAAGTTTTTCATTGCCAGACTCCGGAAGCGTAGCTTTAAGGGCTGGCATTATGTGGACAGCTGTAGCGTAACCGGTAGAGTGCTCGACTCAGGAGATAGTGTACCTGCGTTCGAGCCTACGGCGGGGCAATAAGTAGGGCATCCTGCCTTAATTCCCCAGCTTTAGTTTGTTTTTGTCCACCCCCAAATGGGAACCAATACTGACACATAAAGCAAAAAAACTATTTTCATAAACCTCTAGCATGGAAGAATGCAAAATTATTCCTAATATACCAGGAATGGCCAAACTCGGACTCTTTGGCATTAGGCTTTACTGTCCATCATAAATGATATAAAAGGTAAGTAAGAAAAAGATAAATTTTTAGAACTTTTACCAAGGAGATAAATTTTTAGAACTTTTACCAAGGATAAATTGATTTTATAAGGATTGATGTCTTAGGCTGGGGGATATGGAAGTAGTTGTGCTGGGTGATTGAGAATGGTTTCAAAGAGCTTAATGAATCAAGCCCGACTTCCTTTACTGATCACTGTATTAAGTACACCAAGTATAACTAATCAATGAAAAGTTTGATAATATTGGATTTGTGTGTACATAGTGACTTAGAGTAATGCAAATTAACAATTTGAAAATACATACATGAATATATATTATTACTATATGAAGACCTCAATATTTGTGAAATTTTGCAATACAGTGTATATTAAATGATAATAACGTATACATAAATTCTGTTAAAGTCTTGTGGCTCTCAGAAATTTGAAGTTTATCACATGTTGCTCTTATGGTGAGCAAGATTTCATGGGCCAGTGTTTAATGTGTATGCTACTTTGTTCTTCCTACTCTAACCTATTATAAAATGTTTTCAAGTGACACTATATTGAAATAATCCATGTACTTGACTTCTACCAGTATTTAGTCATTTTTTCCCTTAGAGAGCGAAATTTGTTTTCACCATCATAATATAATGATGTCACTTTTTATGATTTTGTCTGTTGCAGAAGGGAATGAAAGTCTCAGCAGCATAGAAGCAACTATTGGTAGTAGCATCCGGGTCAAACTATTGCCTGAAGAGACACATTCCAGAGCTAGCATGAACAACTTGTTGGAGACAAGTAGCACAGCTTCTGGTATATCTCATTTTCTCATATGCATGATGTCATAGGTGTAAGGAACACTTCACTTCGTTCTATCTTTTTACTGATCATTTTAATTTGTTTTAGACACTGAATGTGTTTTCAGAAAAATACTGAATCATAATTGTAGTTTATATATAAACCTTGACAATACATAAGTACTTCTTTAAAGTGCTGCTTCCCCTTTTGAAATCTTGAAATACATGAACATACATGTCAGACGTTAATACATATCGCATAAAGTCCACAACCTAAGGAAACCCTTGCATGCCATGTGAGGCACAACATCAGATGGAGCTGAATGAAAGACATAAAGCCATAAATTACCCAGTACAAACTGATGTTATAAAAAATGAAGTTATATAACTATCTATGAAGTCTTTACTTCATCTGGGATGCAGCTGTCTACATTACTGTTTAAAATTTATCTTCCTTTGTTCTGTATTTTTTTTTTTATCACCAGATAAGTATCTGTAAATTGTATTTATTATCTGCAATATTATGGGTACGTTACCCCTTGTTGCTTGAGGTAATTTTTTTTATAGTGGTGGTTTTGGAAGTGGATCTTTTGGTATCTGTTTCTTTTTTTTTTGCTTTTCATTTATCAACATATCTTTGCTTGTCTGTTCAAAAAAAAAAATTTTATGATTGTTTTTTCATTTTTGTAACTGAATTTATTTTAGTTTAGTTTTTCTAAGATATTCTAATATTCCCAATTTTTGTTCACTGCTATTTCCTTTTAGGGTATTGTTGCACTTGTTTTACTCTCATTTGGTTTATCTATCTGTGTACAAGGAGGGTGACAAAGTCAAAGCAAAACCTTGACTCTTTGTGGGGACGGGAGAGGACCCAGTCCCCTCACTCCCCGGCAGCGGGGTGGTATTCTCTCCTCCGTTTGCTGGATTGCCACATTCTCTTGGGCGGTTGGGACATTTTAAGCGTTATTTTACTGACATGGTTTTTAGATTTCCATTAACTACTGTATTCTACAAGTCTGTGAATACACATCTTAACTTACAGTACTTAGTTTGACCATTGTAGCTATGTGCTTGAGACTACATAACGTAGTTGTTCAATTGATATCTTCCATTGTTCCTTTTCCAATTCTGATATCTTTTTAATAAAATGGAGTCCATAACTGTACATTTTTAGCTAGTTAGCTCTCTTTTCAATAGGCTTTTTCCCGCTTAACCCAGCTGCAGTTTTTTCCACTTCTCTTACACTTATGTTTTATCAGCATATTTTTATATTGTGCTTATATACCCATGACCATTGTTGTAAAGCTATGTAGATTTTAATCCTGAGGGTCCCTCTGGGACTCCACTAATGAGTGGAACTCAGCAGTAATTAGCTCCATTTTGTTTTTCAAGCTGCACTTCATTTTGAGTATTATATTTAACCCAAAGAATTCTAACTTCATTGATATTTAGATTCGAGACATATAATAATAATTAATTTTATTTTCTATCAGATACATTCGTCTTAAGAAATTTTATACTATATATTATTGTAACAACATCTTCTTATGATCACTTAAAGAATCGTAACAAAAATGTTAAGGTAGTCCTACTTAATACTCCACAATATTTCCTCATGTAAGATTAACATTTTACAGACTAATGTTAAGCCAATAGGTCTACATGTCAACAGTCACCTTTTCACCTGACTTAGAGAATTAGTCTTAATGGTAATTTTAGCTGCACTTTGTGCTTAGTGATGTTACACCGTTGGCAGTACGAGTGCTAAAGCATGGTTCCAAGTTTTGTTGCCCTAATGCCAACTGCCCTATGGACAGTTGCCCGATAGGGACACCTGTGCGATGGAAAATTTCCCAACTTTTTATGTAACCTAACCTATCCTAAACTGTTCATAGAATTATTTATTACCTCAGACTATTTTAAGTCATTCTTTCACTATATTCGTGTTTTGTTTTTTATTTTCTGGTTGTATTATTGATGAAATTACTAGTTCAGGCTTTTGTGTATCTTTTTCCCTACCCAGATTTAGTGTACATCAGACTTCAATATTTAGTGTAGCTTTCAGATACCTCGATATGATTATGAACTTTTAAGATTTACCTTGTAATCACTGTTCGGGAATCTGTTGTGAATTATATTCATTATTCTCTGAGAATACCAGATGTATGTTGGCATGTGGTTACATAGCCAGTATGAGGTTTTAGAAAATTTGAACATTTACTAAAATATCAATTGTATGAGTTGATAATACCATTCAGCAGTTACCTTAATAGGAGTTAGTTGATAGTGATTTTGCTCATCCTCGTCTTTTTTCCATTATATTTCCTTTTCATATATTGTCTTAAGGTTTGAATTTTTTAATTGCAGATAGCATTCATCGTAACAGTGCCATATTTGTTGATAACCTTCCATCTGATGACGTGGTAGATCTTAATAAACCCATTGGTGGTGGTTCTGACATTGATGAAGGTATATCTTATCATCTTACTGGTTCATCATTGTTTGTTCTTATAGCTAAGATAATTTTTTAGTAGTCTGTAATATTCAATGTTCTTTTGGGGGGAATGTGTTATTATTCAATGAAGGTAGGTTACAGCTTGTAATTGACAAAGATTTTGAGGAATACTTTTTTAATGTATCCATTATTCATGTCAAATGGAAACCTTTCAATGTAACATTGCATCATTTATATCGGAACTTTTCAGTCTCTCTCTCTGTTTAAAGGATTCTTTATACATACAGACTTCCTTCTGCCAGGGTGAGCAGGGTGACTACAACTAAAGGAAGGAAATTGCATGATAACTAACATATGACGTACTTTTATCTTGCCTGTAGTATATATTTGCTCACAGTCACACTATGCATACTGACAGAGTGAAGAGAATCAAACCATTATCAATTCTAAGTTGAATATTTATTCTCAAGCTTCTTGATTGTAGTAAACTTAAATTGAAAGAAAGTATAATGAATGAAGAACTACAGATGAACACTTGAAAATTATGAAAAGGAAATTAAATAAATTAATGAAATACAGATAAATACATCATTGTTTATTTTCAGGAAATTTGAGCTTAAATATTGAAGGTAATGATTGTGGTGATGAAGCACAGGGTCTGAAGTTACAAGGTGATGGTATGCAAAGCAGTGATGAAGGCGTTAGTGCCTCTGGAGGTCAGGTTGTGTTTAGTGAAGAGATGCCAGAGGGTCTAGAGTCATATGTGACCTTAACTGGCACTATCAAACGAGGAAAGAAGAAAGGACAAAGTATTGATGTTAAGGTTAGATCATATATTTATTTATTATGGGTATTAAATGGGGATCACTGTATTGTAGCGGTAGAATGCTCAACTCGGGAATTGATGAATCCGAGTTTGATCCCACAGCAGGGTAATAGGAAGGGCATCTACCCTTAATTTCCCAGCTTCACTCAATGTGTCTACCCCCAATTGGGGACTAATAGTGACACATAAAATTTAAAACTGATAATATTACGGATGTTAAAGATAAAACCTGTATAGTAAGCTCAACATATATTGGATAAACTTAGTGATTGGCTATGTTGTATATTATATATTTGTGTTAATCATGGGAACATAAGAATTTTTGCTATCAATCAGCCCTTTTACATTGCAGTATTACCTAATATATCCAGGAAATCTTTACAAATTTTTTTTTATATGTACACTTACACAAGGTTCTACTTACTGTTGGAGCCAGCTTTTTGCCCACAATTGAGCATAGAAAGAGGAAGCATTTGAGCTCCCTGTGCTTCCTTACCCCTTCTGCCAATTGCTTTGTGGTAAGGATATAAAAACTTTAGGGAAGAAAGGAATGCCAATTTTAAACTATTCTTTCCCCATTAGGCAGGTCTTACAACACACAGAGAATATAAGGTTGAATTCTCATTTTGTATATAGGCTTCTTCCTCTTTAGTAGTGTGTTAATTAGTAAGAAACTAGTAAAAAAAACTTTCAAATATATATATATATATATATATATATATATATATATATATATATATATATATATATATATATATATATATATATATATATATATATATATATATTATATATATCCCTCATTATTGTGAATATCATCTTTTTATCTTGTAGGTGAATTTATCCCGTGAGGAACTGGATGATTTGGAAGCTTCAATAACTCAAACTTTAGGACCAGACAAGCCTAAGCCTTCTTGCTCAAGGAAATATGGGCCTCATGTGACATTGCTCTCTCTGATTTGCTTCCCATTTGTCTTCCTGATATCAGCTGCATACTCTTTTTATCTGGGCACTCTCACCTGGTACAGGTAGGGGATCAAATATGTAAATATTTACCCTTGGAAAAAATTTGATAATAAAACCTTGTAAAATCATACTTTTCTAGAAGGTGCAAATGTTTTTTTTTTTTTCCAATCTGATGTCAAATCATGCTAGAGCCAGCAGGATGGCTTCAGTATTACAAGGTATGGGTGGTACATGAACTACATTCATGCCTTACCAATCCATACTCCTTCCATCAATCGTTTTGTAGTAAGATAAATGCTTTTCATACTGAATGGGATTGCCTGCACTTTGCTTCCCAATATTCTGTAGCCAAGTCAAAGCTTTTAGGTAAATATATATGTAAATTTCTCAACCACCACTGGCTCGAACATAATGATGCCTTTTGATATATGTCATAGAAGGAAGATGATGTACTAAGTATATATTTTGAATACTTAATAGATGATAATCAAGACTATTAGAGTTTGCTACCTTCATTGCCTTAGCATTTTACCTTAGGTAGACAATAAAGCATCTGTATTTTAACCTCTTTGATTCTGCTTGTACGGGGGTCCTGAACTTACATCACCGTTCCGTTCTTCAAGTCGGAACACACCTAAATTACCACCTACATCACCAACCTTTGCTAACACAGTGGTAAAATTTCTCCTTTTCCAAGTGTATTACTATCTCTAATATTTACTTCCATGGTGATGGCTTTCCTTTTCATCAAAGTACTGCCATCAGGAGAATCTGCTTTATACTTGGGCGGCGTAATACAGGCCAAAAATTATTAAAAGTGAAGGGAAAAAATATGGGAGATACATTGTAACCAAGAAGCATCGTAAGTCGAGGACATTATAAGCCGAGAACCCCTTGTAGATGGTATTAATAAATTAGATATAGAAAATTGATTTCCTAGAATTTTGTAGATTATAATTTAATGCTCAACTTCAAAAACCTTGGAATACTTATGCTTTATATTGTATTTCAGTATGCTAACTAGGGCAACCGAGGCCCGCTGCCTTCTCAAGATACTATTACCACCTGTGCTCATATTACTGTACCCATTCCTAATAATTGTATTTACTGTTGGCCTTGGACTTTTTGGAGCCTTTGCTCAGGTATGTTACAAATTGTTGTTTTCGATAAAGATATGTAACTTTATTTAAGGTATATGTAACTTTCTTTAAGGCATGTAGGTACTGATTTTTTTTTCTTTTAGTAGAAACCTTTTATTTTGGTGTAAGAGTTTTCCTAGGCTAGTGTTTCTTTTCACAGACTGTGGTGTTGACCCATACTCTTGTTGTGTATACGTGGATAATTATGAAAAGCCTGATGAGAGACTGGCTGTGTAGTCTCCTTACATCTGGTGTTGACATGGGTCATGCATGGTTGGTTAACAAATTATTATATTAGTGATTGTGACTTCTTTTCATGTATGATGTTTTCTTGGAATTGTTTTTCAGAACTAAGCATTTTGTGCAACATTGTTCAATATTTTTATTAGCTTATAATCACTTACCTTTAGATTTTTTTTTCTGTGCCCCGCTAATATGTAGAAGATGTAGTTCTCGCTTAGTTTTCCAGAGAACTCTTAAATTTTATTTCGCTGTGGTGTAGTGGTAGGGACTTAGCTGGTAATATATCATCCCCAGGTCTGATCCTGGCTTAGGGTTGGATAAGTTTGCACTCTCCCATGTCTTTACCTATTAATATGGACAATTAATATTAGGGTCGGTGATTTCCTTAATGTCTACCTGATTATTAAGCCTTTGACTGGTTATCACTGTGTCCACGTGACTGGAGAGTGGGCTTGGGCCCCAGCTGTATGGTAGGTATATAGTTGGACTCTAGTGCTAACACTGTTCCTTGCCTCTGCCATTCATTAGAGACCATTATATTTTGATGGGGCCCTCTTAACTTTCTGGGATATAACATCTTTCTTTTTGGTGTGTATGCAAATTTTCAGTATGTAATGGAAAATGAACCACAAATAAGGTTAGGAAGTTGGAGTATATTTAACAGTGGCATTCAATAAAGTGTGTTCATGCTTCACTGTTGCTTTTTGCAGAGGTTTCCTACGTCTTGTAAAACCTTTACTGATACATCAGTAATGCTTAAGTGCATTGGTGGATTGTCTTTATGCTGTAGGTTCAGACTTCATAGGGGACAGTTTTATATTTCGTCCTTACAACCGTATGCTCTCTCTCTCTCTCTCTCTCTCTCTCTCTCTCTCTCTCTCTCTCTCTCTCTCTCTCTCCTCTCTCTCTCTCTCTCTCTCTCTCTCTCTCTCTCTCTCTCTCTCTCTCTCTCTCTCTCTCTCTCTCTCTCTCTCTCTCTCTCTCTCTCTCTCTCTCTCTCTCTCTCTCTCTCCTCTCTCTCTCTCTCTCTCTCTCTCTCTCTCTCTCTCTCTCTCTCTCTCTCTCTCTCTCTCTCTCTCTCTCTCTCTCTCTCTCTCTCTCTCTCTCTCTCTCTCTCTCTCTCTCTCTCTCTCTCTCTCTCTCTCTCTCTCTCTCTCTCTCTCTCTCTCTCTCTCTCCTCTCTCTCTCCTCTCTCTCTCCTCTCTCTCTCTCTCTCTCTCTCTCTCTCTCTCTCTCTCTCTCTCTCTCTCTCTCTCTCTCTCTCTCTCTCTCTCTCCTCTCTCTCTCTCTCTCTCTCTCTCTCTCTCTCTCTCTCTCTCTCTCTCTCTCTCTCTCTCTCTCTCTCTCTCTCTTTTATTTTTTAAGATATCATGGATTCAGAGAAGCATGCATATGCATATTAGAATTGCGGAAGTTAAATGTAAATTAAAGAAATTCAAAATTTCCTAAAAACTGATACAGAAGTATGAATGTGAGGTTAGAAATGTACAAAAATGAATATAATACAACTGGAGTATCAATGGAATTTAAAAATTATCACCCTTGTATTCTCTTTAAGTAATAGAACCAACTAATGGGATACCACTAATGTTTGGTGAAGACGGAATGCCGCTATTGTATCCTCTGCGTGTTGTAAGGACGAAACTAAATGGGATAATGGAGAAAAGGGGTGGCTATCCCATGCTACCTGAATTTTTTTCTTGTTGCAGCACAGCTGCTGGGAGGGTTTGAATCAACTGCATTTCCTCCTCCTCCATTTATTCAATTATGGCCACCTCACTGGTTTCATTTGATATGGCACTATGAAATATATATAACATTAAAGCACTAAAGCCACAGGAGTGTCATATAAATTTTGCTTGCTGGTTTAAAACTGGCATCATCAGGCAAAGAGCTGTAAAATGCGATTATTCTTCTCTTTGCTAAAGTAATTGTATTTTCTTTATTGTTAAATGAATGTCATTAACATTCCCTAAAGAAAAGAGCAGGAAATTGAAGCTATTTCATTTTTGCTGTTTTTAGATATCCATATCGTACGACTCATGGTGGTGTGAGGTGAGTGATCCGGAGAAGGGCTTCTACGGCTGGTTATGTTCCTTACTACACGTGGAAGAATGTGCTCCTTATGAGACGGTTGTCCTCATGACAGAACCTCCTCACACAAAAATCCAGGATTGCACGGTGTGAGCCCATTTTGTGTATATGTACTTTTTTTATGAATAAGGTTTGACACGCAGATTTTAACCCATGAATAGTGCTATGTATATAATATTTGTGACATTCCACATGTATCTTTTATAATTTTATAATGCTATAATAATTGGAGTCATTTATGTGATATTTTTACATTCTCTACTTTATATTACTATAGTGATACTTATTAATGATAGAATTAGACATTTATGAGTACTTGGAGGTGGTGATAAGTATACTTGCCTTATAAGTAACTGGTTTGAGAATGAGTATTGAGTATCTTGTATTTAGAGTTTTTTATATTTTATAAGTTCATTTTATACCAAAATTAGATTGTGGTAGATGCCAGTATTAATACATATGTAAACTGAACACGTATAGAGTGAAAATGAGTCATCTACATGCTCAGATGTTATCATGCTGTCAATTTCAGAGCTCCGAAACTGCCATTTTCTGTACTATTTCATCCCTAAGCAAAGCAAGTTTGTTTTTCTTATTAATAGGAAAGTATTACATGGTTTTAGGATGTACTAGATACTAGTCGCAATTTTCATATTGGGGGAGGAGATTCGTCATACAGAGTTTATCATTTTGCATTCTTGCTAAGAGTATGATGTCAATATCTCACCCTATGTTTCATTTAATATTGGAACTGAGCACAGTATTAATGTAAATAAGTAGAAGCATACACGTTCATTCATCAACTATTCTTTGATAGCCCTGTGTCATTTTGTATTACTGTGTCCAGTGTATTAAAAAGAAAATTCAAGTCTGTGTAGCGGAAATTTAAATAGAAATATTGGTTTGTCATCCATTTTTCTCAGAATATAAGTCTTCATTTTTATGAATTTGTGTGCCACGAATATAGCAAAAATATTGTTTTAAATGTCATGCATTATTTATACTGAGAGCTTTCCTAATAAGTGTTTGTAAATTTCTTTGATAAAGACATACCATACATAGTATTTGATATGATAAAGCAATTTTTCAACATATCCACAATTGCTTTCTGTATAAGACTTGTATCATAATTGTAGATCTTAGCTTTGTACAAATGAGCAATTTAAATAATTTAATGTAAATTTTTTTCTTTCACTTTTTATTCAAGTAGATATTGTAAATAGAACTGTAACTTTTAACTGAACATTATACAGTATATAGAAGTTTACTGATAATCTACAGTGTCTGGACTCATTAATTGTATAATGCTGATCTTCACGTACAGCTCTTCAAGATCTCATATCATTTCATATATTGATAAACAAGCGTTGATGTAGATTTTATTTCTTAGTACACATGTACTACTGTAGGTGCTCATATATTCTTTGTAATTATATAATTTGCTTTTTAAGTGTCATTTAGAGTGCAAGAAATATTTTTCATATTTGATATTAATCATCTTAGGCAGTGAGGGAGAAAGAATGCCGTATTGATATTCCGTATAGTACATATAAGCCACCAAAAAATGGATAAGGGAGTGAAGGGTATTCAATGCCCAACCCTCTCAGGGTTTTCCTTATTGCCTCAAAACTAATTGGCAGGGACAAGGATGGGCAAGGTATTGTGAAGCCCTGCTACTTCAGTTCTCTTGCTATTGTTGTGATCACGATATTGGGATATATAGTCTCTTTCTAAAAAAGGAAAAAGATGATAACGATAAATGTATGTAGGGAATTTGGTGCTTAACTCTAACAGACAAACTTCGTTTACTGTCAGGGTTGACAGATCTATTCCAATTCAGTTTTTAACATTCTATTACATTGCTTTGTATATCGGTAAAATTAGTTAATTTTCATGTATTATTTGAAGACTAAAATGAATAATGATGGACATTGGTAGACAATATTCTTTAAGAGAATAGTTTTTATCGTAATTAGGGTTTCCATTTGTAAAGAATGGTCCCTTGAATATAATAATTCTGGTTTGATTAGGGCCTCTGAATATTTATCGGAGTTCAGAGAGCTAAATCGACCTCTTGCTTAGCATTATAATTCCTTCTTGAGAACTGTTAGCACAATGCAAGCATGGTGCATACAAAAACTGATACAACAGCAGCAGAAAAAATAGAGGTCTTGGGACAAGCAGTTGCAGAGTAGGTCTATGGATAGATATAGAGATAGTTGAACATTACTTCCAAAACTGCGAGTGATGTTGACTAGAGGCCACAACTTACCAAAGATTTGATACAGATCTTGCTGGGAGAAGTGCAGAAGGTGTTATGCACCATGAACCATTAATTGTTTTTCATTCAGATAATGCAAGGCTGAAGGGCATTAACAGCTTTAACCTTCTAGTGTTAGCAATTGTTGTTTATGTTGCCTGAACTCCCCGGTCGAACAACCCAGAGTCACTAAGTTAAATCACTGCCGATGCTAGGCTTTCTCCCAGAGCTCTCAGGGAGTGTATGGAGTGTTGGTGGTACATGTGGTTTTGTACAGTAAAGTAATGGAAATGCTAGACTTAAACAGGATTTATATACAGAACATATCCAACGCTACTTTTGAATGCTTATGAAATATACTGCAAGGAACATGAGATTGAGACTTTAGACCTCTTTATTATACAGCGACACTCCTAATTGCACACAAATTATTGAACACTGGAGCAGTGTTCAAGCACTACAGTTACTCTTCTGCATCTTTGGGATCAAAGTATCATTGTTTTATTCAAACCATACTGCTTGATGTTGCTGTTTGACATTAAATATTTAGTGTTTGATTGCATAAGATTGATGAGAGAACAATGAATGACTTGTGGAGATATTGTAACACTATAGACTATAAGATACGTCACAACTTCAAGTGACAGTGTTGCAGTTATCACTAAATGCTTTTTAGTGAGTTCTTCCGAATGCTGCACAAAAAATCAAAGAACTAAAAGATATATATAAAAACACCTAGAGTGGCTTCATTAAACTCGTTGTAAAAGCAGTCTTGGGTGAGATGGATGGCCAGAATATGCAGCAATATGTGTTAGTATCATACCTTCAGAAGTAACCAAAGAAATACTCTTTCAATATGTAGAATGCTTGATACAGGATATATAACATATAAAGCAAAGCAATTTTACTAGAACCGTAAGTGTGAGAGACCTTTGTGTATCACTGTCTCATATATTTTTCTACCTTATCCATAGAGCTTGTCTGTTTGTGGATAAGAAGGATGGGTATTATGAAAGAACATGTAATAAAAAAAACTTACCTAGGATATCTGCCCTACCGCTTGCAAAAGCTCAGGATAGGAAAATACTGAAAAAGCAAGCAGATAAATATTCTATCATTTTAGTCCCATTTATATTACTGCTACTGCTGTTCCCTCTTAAGGTGCTTAAGAACTCAGCCTTCCAAATCACTTATCTCTCAGGTTCTCATTTCCCAGGAGGAAGATGATGATTGACAGTGCATAAGTTATGAAGTAAATGGAATCATCATCCTCGCCCCTCTAGCCTTTGTATTTTGCTACCATGCATTCTTTACCATTATCAATATACGGGAGCAACTAAGACATCACATCCCATTCTCCCTCTCACTTCACCTTCTCCCATCATAGGGTATACTATAAGGATAGAATCTTTTTCCATAAAGAGTAATTTTTTTGTAAATTGTATAATTTACTACAGTTTATGTAAGAGACTGGTGGCTAATACTTCCAAATTATTTGTATTACAATCCTACTTCAAAGTTTTGCGTGAACTTATGGTAAACGTGAAAGTAGTAACTAGGAAGCTGTTTCTTATATCAGGAGTAGATGTTCAGGCAGATATACAGTAATTGCTATGAAAATGAATTACTTATTTTAAATAATAGCTTAGGCAACTGGAGAAATTTTCATTATACATATACATTTTGGTATTAACTTTGTCATGTTATTCTTGAAGAAGGTGTATTTTGTGTTTACAAGATAGCCAGTAACTGTGGCATTATATGGTGGCAGAACTGTAAGCAGATAAAAGGCTATTCTTAAAACTTGCTATGTTAGTTAGATATGATGTGTTGAAAATACTGTGTAATTACATAATAGCCATGTCACTTCAGCATTTTACCTGGTTAATTCTCTCTATCTCATCGTAACTGTTACAGATGATACAGTTGTACTAGCATTTATGTTTTTTTTATATATATAAATCCAAGAGTAACTGTGTGATAAATTGTATGAATGATGTATATTTAGTCCCCAGGGAAGATGTTTATTCGTGTGTAACTGTAATTTTTATGAAAACGGTTTTATTACATGAGAATTGCTTTTCATGTTGTCTTTTTTGCTCTTACCCTATTGTAAATGGTAATTGTATTTTCTCCTTATAATTTTTTTGTTCGATATCATGACATATCAAGCTGAAACCAGCAGGGGGACTACATTTCGCAAAAGAAAAAAAATGGAGGCAGCAGAGTTGCATCATACCTTGCACATATTTTCCCTATTAGCACCATGTTTATGGCAAGAAAAAAAATTATGGTAGAAAGATGATAGCCTATCTCTCCTCTATCCTTTTTGTAGACTGTTACAAACATAGGGAATACTAGTGAGGTGATCTGTCTCCCTTAATATGCACAAACGCATACAGTCACTAAATTAACTGAGGTTTCCGGACAATTGGCCCCTTTATATTTTCCCTCTAGGATAATTGCCCCCCAACACAAGTACTTTTAGTAATCATATTTATAATGGCAAATTTTTCTTTCTCTTTTTCTTCCAGGTTAGATTAGGTTAGGTAAACTGATATTGAAGATAACGAGAGAAATAAAAAATTTGCCATTATAGTAATGGTAATTAAATGTACTTCTTGATCAGGAAAGGAATTTTCCCATGGACCGTTATGCTAGAACCAATAAATGGTATACTCATGCACAATCTCTCATTTGAATACAACAAAAATGCCTCCCACATATTACCTGCAGCAGTGAACACAATATAAATATGTATTTGCTGCTTTGAAATTATTCATAATACCAATAACTTTCTGTTTGTAAGTGTACAGTATATAAAATATCTGGTCGGCTAATTTTTTAAATAGGTATTGAGCACTTTCTCCTAGAAATGCTAAGGTTCCATTACATTCCAGTTATGCAAATCATTATGCTGTTATTGTCAGTTTTGTGGTGTAAGTCTACAAAATCTGTCTGAATTTTGTTTACTAAGTAAATATGTGAAAGTAATGTATATTGTATTATATCATTATGTAGATTTAGATTAATGTATTATGCTGAATCAATAAACTCTATGCCAAAGACTGTTTATTTTATTTTATTAGGCAGTTTTAGTCTGCACGGAGGATATTCTTTGCTAAGTATCCTTAATCATGACAGGTTTCAATATACATATTATGAGTGGCTTTCACACCTGATTTTATTTGAGATGTGAGATTGAGACCTAGTGTGCATATGAGGGTTTGCTAGTTAGATACAG
>JAXCGZ010013359.1:52500-57500 GCA_037179515.1 Halocaridina rubra | reverse complement strand
GGAGTAGCAATACTTCCTCCGTGTTCCCCTATGTTTCGTAAAAGTCGAATAAATGGGGCGGAACGAGGGGATTGGAAATTCCCTTCTGGGTATTTACTTTCCCCAAAAAGTCAAAGTATATTCTTTGACAGCCACTCCCCTTCTAAGGGGGAAATATAGCTTTGGTATATGGATGGATTTTCAGAAATAGTATTTAGAACTGTCGAGGGAAGGTTGACATCTCTTGCAAGAAGCAGTTAACGGCGCATAAAATTCGTTCCTGGAAATAGATGGCGGATATTCGTGGAAATTGATGGCGGAAATGCCTTTTTTTTTTCAAGGCATTTATTTACGCACGGTTTACGCAGTACACAGAACACATTATCGTCATCGGAATTCCGTGTAGCCTATGCTAAATGAGTTTGTTATCTTTCGAAAGTAATGTCATAGCATTATTGCATTTCGGCTGCATTATTATTATTATTATTATTATTATTATTATTATTATTATTATTATTATTATTATTATTATTATAATAATTATTATTATTTATTATTATTATTATTATTATTATTATTATTATTATTATTATTATTATTATTACATAAATTACTTTGTTTGTACCAGTGTTCGCTAGTAACTTTACCACAGAAGGTGTAAAAGAAGCGAGAAATCTCTCAGCTAACTGCTGGAGCTAGGAAATGATCGCATTCTATTGAATGTTTATGTCCATTTCACTCTTTTCCCAACACCATTCGTGGCGTGTCGTTGCATTTAATTTACATCCCTGCTACATAGGCATCCCTGAAACAAAATTTGTCCATGGCTGAGGTGCGAACATAGGACACATGATCGCTGTGTCAAGGCGCTACCACCTGTATTACCGAAGATATGAAAGAGCGATACACCTGTTAAGCTGCTGTAGCCTATCACATCTGACAAGTGGAAAAACTCCCTTTATATATATATATATATATATATATATATATATATATATATATATATATATATATATATATATATATATATATATATATATATATATATATATATGAATCATTTTATTTTACCCCAACCGGGACTCGAACCTAGGACTTATGATTACTAAGTCAAGGCGCTCCCACTATATATATATATATATATATATATATATATATATATATATATATATATATATATATATATATATATATATATATATATATATATATATATATATATATATATATATATATATATATATATATATATAATGAGTGTGACAGAAAGGCAAAGAAAATTGTACTCATCGGCTCTGGGCAGGAAGAACATTGTACCTACCACCATATCAATGATTCATTCCTGTTGTCCATCTTTCATGGCCCTATAAATCTTATAGTGTGCACCGTGTCGTCCGACAGACTTTTTTTTTTTTGCTTAACTGTTGCCATATATTTATTTCCTTTGTTGATTTGCAAACTTTATTTTTTTTTTCATTTTGTCTTATCGTATATAGGCTATCTGGCTTTTCTCTGTTCTATAAATCAGATTTCAATGTAGATGAGTAGATAAGTGAACTCGTAAGCGCGAAGATACACCGGTATTTCTTATTTCGTTCCTTCGCTCCCTCATTTACACATACACACACACACACACACACACACACACACACATATATATATATATATATATATATATATATATATATATATATATATATATATATATATATATATATATATATATATATATATAAATCATTTTTTTTACCCCGACCGGGACTCGAACCTAGGACTTATAATTACTAAGACAAGGCGCTACCAACTACACACCACAGAAGGTATAAAAGGAATCCAACCTTATAGCTTATATCTGCTATACTTAGGGATAAACGCATTCTATCTGAATGCACATACATATATCTAAATAGGGTAAAAGACTCATTTGAAACATCAACTCGTATAATAATTGTCCAGTCCTTAGCTATGAGTTTAATTAATTACTGTCTCAAAGTTTGGGGATGTACAAATAAGACTCAATTACAAAGAATACAAAAGTTACAAAACTTTGCAGCACGAGTGGCTGTTGGCAATGTAAGAAAATACGAGCACATCTCTCCTGTTTTAAAAGATCTAGAATGGATAAAGATTAGAGATAAATATGTTTTTGATATATGTACCTTTGTTTTTAATATACTAAGAAACAATATTCCTGATTGCTTGTATAATTTTTCTACAGTAAGCTCAGTTACCGGGTTAACTACCCGTCAAGGGGAAGATTTATTAGTACGAAGGTCTAAAACTGATATTGGTTCAAGAGATATAAACATTCGTGGACCTCATTTATATAATCAGCTTCCCAGAGAACTAAAAAATGCTGGTTCAGTGTATACTTTTAAATATAATCTTAAGAAGTTGCTCTTAAAGGAAGATTTTACTTGTAAATTTTAATGGTACACTCATCCTTATGATTTGTTTGTTTTAGTATGTCTATATCGTACACCACAGATGTCTATCTGGAATATATATGTATCTTATTTAATACCCAATGTACATTGGAATAAAGGATTATTATTATTATTATTATTATTGACTTAGTAATTATAAGTCCTAGGTTCGAGTCCCGGTCGGGGTAAAAAAAAAAGATTCGTGTTTTCACATATGTAATGTGTTTGCTTGGTTATTGTATGACCCGAATGAGACTGGGAATTGAATTAAATGCTAAAATGAAGCCACGAGTGAGGTTGGGGAATCTGTAATATGAACATAGTGGCATTCAGATAGAATGCGTTCAACCCTAAGTATAGCAGATATAAGCTATGAGGTTGGATTCCTTTTATACCTTCTGTGGTGTGTAGCTGGTAGCGCCTTGACTTAGTAATTATAAGTCCTAGGTTCGAGTCCCGGTCGGGGTAAAAAATGATTCATGTTTTCACATATGTAATGTGCTTGCATGGTAAATATATATATATATATATATATATATATATATATATATATATATATATATATATATATATATATATATATATATATATATATATATATATATATATATATATATTGTTTAATCGCTTGATGAACTATATGTTAGTACATGGGATCAAGGGACGTATGTCCTAAGGGCTTCTCGATGTGACCGTGACCTTGAAAAAGGTTACGTGTGAATACCTGGCTTATATTCCTGTGCATTTCTGGATGAGTTGTTTCCATGCTGAATGTAGCATTGAACTCTCACAATATACCACGTTGTACTTTGTCACAAGTAACTGCAGCTATATTACATATCTTGCAGTTGGCTTATCAACGTACATAGACTCTCGGTGGATATTTACTTGAAAAAGGGATCAACTGAAGAATCTCCCCCGGAGTGCCCGGCGTAACAATTTCAGAGAGACACTAGAGATGGGGAGTGTTGTGACATGTCAGATGTGAAGGGGTGGTTAGGTTAGGTCTGTCTGTTTATCTACCTTGGAATATATGGATGGATGGATGAATTTCAGTTACGAAATAAAGACCTAACCTAACTTGATCTAACCAAACCTAAACAGACAGACATACAGTACTGAAGAATTTCCCCCCAACTCAGATTACCTGAAGAATCTCCCCCCTGGGTGGGTCTGGGGGAGATTCTTCAGTTGATCCGAAAAAAGTTCTGATTCACAAACTACCCTATGCGTTGCCATACTGATTACCGCTTTCACCTAAACTCCTTATTTTTTTCTTCTTCTTATTTTCGTACATGTTGATGATAATGTTACCGTTTTATTTGTCACCGGTACTCCTAATTCTGTACTTCACCTTCAAATTGGGGTGGTCTCAAACATATTGGAGGTTGAGGATTAAAGCTGGACACCCTTCCCACATCCTCACGTTGGGACTGAATCCCGCCCTAAGTCGCTTCGACTCCCGTTTTCTACCACTGAGCTACTACGATCTGAGCAGGCGAATTTGTCTTCCATTTCCAGTCCTTTACCACTTGCACTTTATAATTACGTTTATTATTATTATTATTATTATTATTATTATTGGTGGCGGTTGGTAGTTTATACTTGTAATATATTGATATTTCGTCTATTTTTGGTACTTTTGTAGTATTTATTGGTACAGTCCCCCCCTACCCCAATTGTGTAATCCACAGGCCATTTTAGGGGGCCTGTTAAAAACCGGAAATGTTCGCGAAATTTGGGGTGTGGGGGTAAATGTTGATATTTCCTATCGGGATACGTTTCTTACTGATAACGGTTTGAGATAAGATATTAGAGAATAGAGAGCAAATTTCGCCAATATCATGTAGTGACGATGAATAATGAATAGTGAATGGTGACTTTGGGTCATTCATGCGCCGACAGTGAGACTAATAAAATGGCATAGGATAAGTGGGGGGGGGGGGGTGAAATCAGCTGACAGTGATTAAAACTTTATAAAAAAAAAAATGGTATCATTTTAACCATTAAGATGATCTAGTACCTTACAGTCCCTTACGATACATTCGTAGTTCGCTTTTCTATAGTAAATTCAGATTAGTTCCGGTTTTACGTCACGGACTCCCTTTTCTACCAAGGGCTAGGACGGTTGCCTTCTTGCGAAGGACTTGTTTTGGCAGATGTAATCGTTACCCTGAGTGCATTTCCTTGCTAACCTCAGACCGTGACGGGGCGCGAACCCTCAACCTGATGTCTCAGAGTCGCGGACGCTACCGCTTAAGCCACGGTGACTGCATTAAATTCAGATTAGTTTTATTGTATATTTCAGGTGTAGAGCAAATTTTAGACTCCTTCATTGTACTGTATTTTATTTTTATTATTTTTTTTTTTCGTTTTCGAAATTAAAGTTTAATACAATTATCTGGTTTTATTAATTCGTACTTGTGACTGCACGTTGCAGCTTAGCAGTGGTATAGCGGTATACTAATATTGTTATTGATTACTGCTTTGTTTAGACCACTGAAAACTTGCAGTGAACCAGTGTAATGCAGATATAACCTTCAACGCTCGCTCTCCTTCTTTGGTTCATTTGACCGGTTTATTCTGGGAGGACGG
>JAXCGZ010013359.1:10000-47500 GCA_037179515.1 Halocaridina rubra | reverse complement strand
TTTAGGTCTTATCAAGGATGAAATTAGAAATACTAAAGCTCTGGTTATTCACAATTTCTTTTGTAAATTCAAGTATTAATATCTGATACGACATTACATAATCATTGTGAATCCTCTACTTATCCCCTGTCATCACACATACCTTGAATATAGGGCTAGTTATCATAGTGTATGGAAATTCATTGTCATTGCTATAATTTGCCAGTAATGTACAACTAATTGTAGTTTATAGTAAAGTGTCAAGCTTTATGCAGTTGCATCTGTTATGTATTGTAATCACATATACGATGCACTGATCTGCATATGAACTTCATATTTTTCCTTCTGAGGTCATAAGATAAGTTGTTACCCACTGCCGAGGCCGCGTAACACTCGCCAAGCAGCCTCATCTCGCAGGTACTGTGTGGAGATTTGTAGCTCGCGAATTGGTCGGTGCAGCGACTGCTTCTTCCCATTTACCTCCAGACTTTGGAACTCTCTTCCTTCTTCTGTCTTTCCTAATTCTAATGACATTTCATCCTTCATAAAGCAGATCTATCATCATCTCAGAGCCTAGCCCTCCATATCTCTGGGTCCTGTGTACTTTGACTGTTGTTTCTGTGTGTCGTTTTCCTATGTGTGACATTACCTCATCTCTGCCTTGTCCTTAACCTTTTAATTTTCCTTCGTCTGGGTATTTTCTCGTGCCTGGGCCTTTATTGATGAGGGCAGTTTCTGCCTGTCCCGGTGTCACACATAAAAAAAAAATGGCAGTGTGTGCGTTCTTTCGATACGATTATATGTCAGTTGATTTAATTGATTTATCCTTTCTTTAACCCAGCCAAAATGCATGAAGGTTTTGACTTATTCTTATTTTATTCAGAATTGAGATTTCAGCTGTTTAGTGTGTATTAAACAGGTGTTTGTGCATTTTCTCCAAATGTCAGCTTTGTTTTTCCCACTTAATATATTAATGTAACAGTTCTTGTACTTGCATGCCACATTGACATAACATGGACTTCCACTGTGAATACATTAGGAGAAGGAGGAAATTTTGGCTCTATTATTAAATCCTGGTCCATGACAAGCATTGTTTGAATATATATAACATTTGTAATTTTATAATTGTCTTATCTGTTTGTTTATACTTGCAGCTACTGTGAAACGGAGCAAGACAAATACAACGATGAAGTTGATGTTAATCTTTGTATCATTAGGGGTCCTGCTTCTGTCAACCCCAGTGGAACCTGTGGAAGCCAATGTAGATGACATAGGTAAGTTACATATCTTCCAATAAACTGTTCAGCGTGTAGCTCTGTAATTTTATATGAACTACTGTAAGTCTCTTTTTTTTCATTGTGATCCTTCACTGTGACAAGTATAAGTAGTAAATCTATCTCCTTGCATCTCCTTTCCTTGATTGGTATCTTCCACTAACTTTGATCATATTGATCTCAGAATTTCGTAGATTCATGAAAATTAAAGGAAAGAGTGTGGAGCTTGTGTGAAGAGAAGAATGTGAAGGATTTGCAGATGTGTAGAATGAATATGTGGAGGAGTTGACAGTGACAGGCAACTCCACTCTCAAGTGAAGAGTTGGAGGTGATGTTGAAGTCAAGATATTAAGAGGTTGAGAAGAGCGGTGCAGGTCTAGATCCTGGGGCCTTGCTAAAGAGGAATTTTTCTAGGATTTTTAACATACATAGAGGTCACTACTTTGTTTTAAGCAAGGACCCTGTACTTTGCAGATTCCAGTATGAAGTGTATTATCATTTACATTGAAAAAGAAAAAACAGCTGAACATAACCATTTTCATCCTAAAGAAGGAGTCTCATTGCTACTCCGTGTACACCTCACTCTACATTTTCACCCTTCACTTCTGCTGCTAGCAGAATTCCTCTTCATTTTCACCTGGATATCTTCTTTTTTGCCGGAGACTTTGATGACCCTCTGGAAGTGGAAGAGGGGTGGAACTTCCTGACTGTTAAAATATGATGTGATCCATAGAGTTCTTACCTTTTGACCCAATGCACTTTTTTTTTTTTTTACTATATAATACTGGTCTGCTTGGCAATTCACCATCATCATCTGATTTTGTTTTATCTTGATGGTGTTTTATTTTCCCATTCCTTATAGGTTGCTTACAGTATGAGTTTTCAATGTATAATTCCACTTCCAGTTTATGGGACCAAGTAAAACCCCGTAACTTGGGCTCTCTTTTCTCTTCTCGTTGAGTTATAAAAAAAAAAAAGGAACATAGCTTCTAGATTTATTTCTACTCTTATCCATTCTGGGCAGAACAAATACCAAAATTAAACTATTTGGTGCTTGCAAGGAAATTTTTTTCAATACTGTATTCATCTGAAATCCGTTGCTGAATATCATTGTCCTGTTTTACTTTCAATTACTTCATTTCTCGTGTAATTATTTAGATTTTTTTGTGTGGTTGACTTGAATATGCAGACAGTATATACGGGTAAATCTTCATTTCAGTGTAGCTCAATTTTATTAATTTATGATACTGTGTACATTTTCTCGTATTGCTAAGCTTCGCTTGCTTTCATTTCGGCTCATGTTTTTCTATCTTTGTCCTCATTCCAGCAGCCTCCAGCAACAGATCTTCAAGATTAATATCTGGAATATTAACTGGAGTAGCTTCTTGTAAGAAACCATAATTTTTAAAAATTTAACCAGGCTTGATGACATTTGTATGCTTGTTTTATTCTTTACGTTTGTATTAATGCATGGAATATAAAGTCCCTTAATTATTTATATTATTTGTTCGCAGATGGTCTCTTTCTCTTGGACACACGCTTTACATAGTAAAGATTTTTCTGTGCACATGAGTGTTTTTAAGTATTAGGATATGTTACTATTATTTACAAAATCGAAATTCATTTCAGTGCCTTTAACAGTTTTTTTTTAAGATTTTTAGGACTGCAAAAATTATGAAGCATTTTTCTGTCTTTATAGATACTAGAATGGATGTACTTTTCTAGTACTCATAATAAATGACTAAGATCAATTCTATTTAGTTAGATCACAGAGTGGAATTACTAAGTATGTGAATATTCTTTTCATAATAGTTAGAATTTAGATTATAAAATTAAAACCATGCCTGGCACCTGATATAGTTAATGTGCCATTTTGACAAGATTGTTTTAAGAAGTTTAATCTTATTGAATTCTTTATATGTGATACAGTTATATGTCGATATGATTTTATTCTCTAAATGATATATATGAGTTAATGTGCATGACTTTGCTTTTCTAATTTTTTTCAAATTCGACACCATATGCCCATGAAAGCAGCAAGTCTTCATCATACCTAGCATATCTTTCCCTCTTCTCATAGCTAGTTTGTGGCTATCATTGCATACGGCTTTTACAAAGCAAGGCAAATTGGATGCATTTTCTCCTATATCACTTGGAATGTTATTGTTGGCATCCGCCGATTTCAAGGGATAATGGATCTACGCTTTTGGAGAGCCCTCTCCAGGGGTGCAGACCTAGGCTGGATTGATATCGAAGACAAGCTGTCAATCAAGCAACAAATTTTCTATAGAAATAAGACATATAATGTATATAAATGTTTTCAGCCTCGAGTGTACTAGAGATGTTGACACCACTTTTGGGGGATATTGAATTGGCATTGAAAGGTTTCATTGACATCGGCAAGATTGGTATGGGTGTTGTGAAGTTTATCAATATCATATCTGACCAGGTAAGCTAAAAATAAATGAGTGAGTAATTAGACATTAGTTAAAATAAGCCAGTTGAGAACATTAAATTTTGAACCTTGCAGGCTTTCTTATTCTTATTATACTTCATGGCTATATTTCCTACTTACATACAAAATTTTATAGTTAATTTATAAATGCTGTCACTCAATATTATACAAAGAGGAATTTTTGTACTGTCAGTGTGTGTAGTTTTGGAGCAACTGATATTAAACATTAATTATATTAGGTGACTGTAGTGTAAAGTGGTTCAAGCTTAACAGTATTTTAGCATATATTTTTTGTTATACTTGCATTTTACTGGTCAACAGTTGCATCCTTTTGCATTTCTGCATACACGATTAATCTAACTTCAGCTGTCTCCGCAGTACATTAGTAAGTGAATGCACTTTTTGTGATCTTTATTTCTTCTCATTTCCTAATTATATTTAAAAAAAAAAAATTTGAACAGGTATTCAATGTATCACTGGAGGACATGAATTTTGGATCATATATACCCATGGCTGATCGCAAGCTCTTGGCTATGTTTGAACTGCTCTCCAACCGCCTTAATCAGATGGAAAATGGAGTAAGTTCTGACATTCATATCACATTTGATGCAATTTTTTTTTTATGAGGGAAACGTTTTTTCTTTAAGAGCAGCTCTGGCATACCCTGGTATTTGGAAGTTTTTAAAATTCACCTAGCCACCTCACAATGGGACCACGGTGGCCAAGTAGTCAGAGTGCCCTACTCAGGAGTTGACGGACCTGAAATCAAGCCCATCGTGGGGCAGTAGGAAGGGCATCCAGCCTTAATTCCCCAACCTCACCCTGTGTCCACTCTCATATGGGGACTAATAGTGACGCATAAAACGAGTATTTTTACCTAGTCACCTCACATGAATAGGTTTATACTTGCTCATGCTGTGAATAAGAACAGGATTCCCTATATGGTTAACAGAAATAGTACAGATCTTTAGATGATGGTAGTTGGTAGTGGAGAAAGTATTTTACCGTCTTTGCACTTAGGTTCGGTTTAGCTACAATGGAGGCTCAGTTTTAAAATGTAGGACAGATAGAATGATATATATAGTTAGAGAAATATCTCTGGGTACTTGACATAATGGTATGGCGTCTGATAGGACTGCATAATTTACTCAGTGCACAAGACACAATGCTTTTATTATCTACTATTACAAACTTTTCCACTAGTATTGATTTTCTGCAAGATGCTTGCTGGAGAGACTTTACTTACATAAAGATGATGGTTAGGAAGAGTTTCTTCCAATTTGGGCCAAAATATGTTTTACTAAAAGAAATTCGTCAACATTGCTGGTGACTTTTTTAAAAAATTCCTGTTTTTTTATGCATTTTTATTCTTAGGTTTATGGTATCTCCAGTTCATTAAGAGATCTCGCCGATGGAATGCAGGATATGGTACGCTGGGAGATTGCGCTAGACTCCATGGAAGAATATATGAGACCAATCCATACTCTCTACAAGCGATTCTTAATATACCAAGACATGAAAGAAAAGGTGGGTATGGATGTATTACCTATAATGATCATGCATATAGCTCCATGTATGATATCTTTTCATTTTAATAGAGATTCGCCACCATGACTAGTCGGTGAAAAGTGCTTCTTTCCTGATAAGTCTTCTGGAAATAACTGGAGGCTACTGTATGCCATGCACTGAACTGCAGTTTATGAAAATATATCTTTCTAAGAGCTAAGAATATGTAGCATATATGAGAAAAGCACTATAACCCAGTACAAATATATTAAGTTTTCACTCATAATTTTTTATTTACTGATCATGCCCATGCCCTCCTTGAGATGATCTCAGTGGATTCTTCGGGAAATCAGTAAAAAAAATTTACAGCTATATAAATCATGTAACTAATGAGATAATGGTCCATTCCTGGTAATCTTTAGGTAAGGGTGAGAAGCAGTATGTCATGGCAGTTGGAGTTAAAGAATGATAGAAAAACTAGAACAGCTTTTCTTATTAATATTAGCCAGGAGGACCAGGGGAAAAACCTTATCCCCATTATTTTCTGACATTGAACAAATTGAAGAAAATAGACATGCTAATGTTGAAATGATGAGATGGAATTTTGATTTTTCAAGAGTAATATTAACCAAAAGAAATATGAGAAAAACTGCCAAGTGACATACATAATCCTCAGACCAGGTCACTGAAACCGTATTGAAATTAATGAGTAAAATGAATAACCAAGGCTATATGCCCAGACTTATGTGGTTGAGAATCATCGTGAATTTTCTCATATTTCAACACTAAACAAAACAGCTCTACCAAATTCACACATAAAAGTCATGCAGGAAGAAGGGTGCCAGTGCCACTCATGGATTGTTAATAAAAACACTAAAACTTGTTTTCAAAGACAAACTACTCTCCTTAAGAAGAAAGGTGCAATGATTACAACCAGTAGATAATTTGATTTCATGAGAGATGATATCACATCTTGTAATCTGAATGTGTTTGAAGAACTTGAGACCTAGTCATATATTTTACATCTAACATTTTATCTAAATTTATATGTAAAGACGATGTTCTCTGAAAGGTAATTAGTCAAAATTCACTTGCAATGCACTAGTTTCATGATTATTCTTTGAGCACTTTGTGTAACAGCATATGCCATCACCTTATGCACAACATTGGGGATGATACTTTGCTTGTTAGTCAAATGTGTTGCTAGTAGTTATTTGAAAAATAAAATGTATTCTTCTCTTTATATGTGTTTTGATGTAAATACTCACAGAATGTGTAAAGAGAGAAATTCTTGTTCCAAAAATATATTTTATCAAATAGTTTAGGCTGAAGTTTGCACTGAAGTCTTTTTTAATATAGAATTTGTTGCCTTTGAAAATAGTGGTTTGATGATTAACCTCCACACTGACAGATATGAGTAGCAATAGTCTCTCTTGAGAACTTCCTTCACTTCATATTATTGCACTGAGTTCTATTATTGGATTTTTTTTTTTAATTCCAAGATACGATATATTGCTCCTATGATAAATGTTTGATACCATGCCAACGGGAGCAGTGGTGCAGAAAAATTAATTAACTGTTTTTATATGTAAATGACTTAATCTGGAAGTGTTGATGTCGTTGATTCCATACCATCCCATCTTATTGCGAAAGTTTAACATGAAATAAGTTGGAAATTCCCTCATGCACCTGTCATGGAGGAAGATAATTATCCATTATAAAATCTATGCTTCTTGCAAATAGATTAGGTTTGTTACTCTTTTCTCTTTCCAAATCTTTTATTGATATTTTCCTGTGTTCAAATCAGCGGGCCTTGTCCATTAACAAAGTGGTCAGTTAGTTACTCTCTACAATGGTTATGATAACGGGATAGCATATACCTACATCTAAAAATATTCATAACTTGAAATGAACACAGCTTGTAGTGACAACAATGTGTATTGCACTGATAAAGTGAGGGACCTATTCAGTGAGATAGCTACATAATTTAGTTTGACAACAGAAGTGTATTGCACTGATATGGTGAGGGACGTATTCAGGGAGACAATATCTATTAGTACCTGTCTGGATGGACGAAATCTCCAAGTTAACATATTTGCAAACAGCATGGCTCGATTTATTCACTTTCTTTTTACAAGCAATATACGTTTATGACAGTGTATGGAAGTTATTGATATGTTTTCCAGTTACGTCATTGAATATTTTTTCTTAATATTGTGATCATTTGCATGTGGTACTTGAACTGGAAGAACTTTATAGTATCCAAAAACATATAAACCTTTTGTATACCATATACTTATTTTTCAGATTGAGGATCACACTTTGATGGATTTTGCCAACCAAGTTGTTTCTCATGACACACATTCAATAATGTCACTAATGGCCCATCTTCATAGCATAGCAGTACCTGAAGCTTCATTGCAAAGTGGCTCTCCATTGCGGACTAACATTGATGTAAATAAAGATACTTTTGTTGCCCATCTGCCTTCATGGTATCACTTATAAGAATTTGATCTAGCACCTATCTCCCCATATTATAAAAACAATTTGAAATTTTGATTTTTACACAGTAGTATTATCTCGCCATACCTTCAGAGTACTCAGTTTAGCAGTGTTTAAAATGCAGTGTAGATCGTAATGCAAGTTAGAATATATATATCAAGTTGTTAATAAGTACAAGTTAGCCAGTAATGGACCTTGATATCAAATTAATTGTAATAGCCTACTTTGCAAATGTTTCATAAATGAATCCCATGTGATGTATGAATAACTACTGCTTACTAAACAATCATTGAATATCTTAAACTGTATTGTCTTTGTAGTTACCCTTTGGTAATTTATTAAATACAATGCACGACTCCCATCCAGGATGATATGAATCGAACTTTTGAGGTTCTTACAATTAGTCATTAGATTTAGAGTTATTATGGAATAAATAAATTAGGGACCTAAGTAAGAGTTATGACCATTGTTCTGATGAAGACCATGTGACAGCTGGAAACAACGTGCCCTGCCTTTATATTTCTACTTTTACATGGCATAAGGAATCCTTGCATGTGTACTGAGAAAACACTGTAATTATTAAGTTAATGAGTAGTTTATGGATGGTTGTATATTTCTCAGACAGCATCAAGATCCAATAATCCGAAGCACGTTTATGTGGTGTCAGAGAAAGTGACACGTAAATTAGAGCTTCAGGAAAAGAGAATGATGGCAATGCACGATGAAAAGCTAGGCCAGTTTATCTTCCGACCAAGTTTATTTCAGATGTTGCACCAAACCCTGCAGGTAAGATACATCAAAAGGTATTAACGTTTTATATGCTTATATTTTTATGGCTATTTACATTTAAGTTATATGTTGTAATTGGAAGAAGTTCTTTTGGTGTGAGGATGCTAGTCACAACAATAAAAAGCAAGGAAACTGATAAAACAGGGGAAAATACTCATATTTATATATTTCATACATGTGTGATTAGTAAAGAGTGGACAAGATCGAATTTTTACCTGAGCAACTTTCTTAGTTAAACCGAAGGTTTCTCCAGTTTTTACCTGCCCTTTAATGTAGGCTTACTACCAGTCATATTGTATGTCAAAGTGACCAGTGCAGTGCCATAAGCAAACAGCTGCTTGCATTTCTTCTAACTCATACAGCCTCCTTCCATCTTGCTCCTCGGCCCAATAGTCTTCCCTCTGTTTGTCTCATTTCCCCATTTTTGCATATATTTATTTGGCATTGAGGTATTCATTTTAAAGGTATAATGGATAGAGAGCGCTTACTTAGTACCTAGTTTGACCTATTGCATTTTAGCTTGAAGAAATTAAAATATTTGGCACTGTTTTAGTGACATTTTTCTGCTTATTGGAAAATTAAGTGTGGAACTCGTGTATGAGAAGTTGCAGTCACTAGAGTTATTTCCCTCTAATAGTATATTCTTAGTTATTCATGAGAAGAGTGTTCAGGGTGTGTTTTGGCTTGTGAATGTGTGATTTTTGGCTAGGCCTCCCCCTTACGAGGGGGAATCGGGTCATTGTGTATAGAAAATATGCTGTGTAGTCATTGTGAATAATTTCCTTAAAGTATTTAGTAATATTTTTACATCATTCTGTCAAATATGTCAGATTTTTCTCAAATATGAATTTATCTACATCCCTTTTGCAGACCAGTGACTATTGTAATTTCCACCAGTCTCCACAGCAGTTAGTTAATGGCCTTCATGTTTTATTGGCTCTAACAGAAGCACGAGGTTATGCTATGTTGGAGTTTGCGTGGATGATTCTTAGAATTTATAATGAAGGTGAGCTGATTATTATGCATACTGTATATCATTGTATAGCTAAGCTATGTCCTTTGAAAATATGGTCCAGTAAATATTCATTTTCCTTCAGTCATTTTATTTATTTATTTTTTAATGTGACACTGGGACGGGTAAAAAAATTTGCCTTCATCTAACCTGGGTACAAAGAAAATATAAAGCAAATAGAAAGAGATGGAGAGTGTTGTGACTTGTCAGATGTGAAGGGATAGTAAGAGATGTGTAACAAATATGCCAGGGAAAAAGTGTGAAGATGCTTGGGTCACTAAGTAATTTATTGAAGATATTTATTTAATAGCAGACCAAGATTTATTTATTTTTATTGTTACTTCAGGAGTACTCCATGAAAGCCACTTTAAGATTGTGGTGAGACGTAGATAAGTCAAATGCTAGCTAAAGTTGAATCTAAATTAAGAAACCTGTATAGTGAAATGGTTCTGCAGAATGAGACATAACAGAATTAGTAAACTGTTTTGAACCAAGAAAGTTTAATGGAGAGTAAAAGAGAGATTATGTTGGCTGAATACCTGTACATGATGGGTTATGAGAGTCATATAAAGTTAACTGATTTATAGGTATCCTGAAAAGTACTTAGGCAGAATGATTTATGAGGTCATGAGAGACATTAAAGATTTAAAGCGAGTTGAAGTGCAGCAAACCATAACTTTCTATAGCATCACAGAGTTTAAGTTGATGAAGCAGAGTTAAGCCAAGTTGACCTGTAACCTGGTTTAGATGGTTTATTGATAGGGTGTATTACTCTTTATAACCTGCAGATATGTGTTTGTAAGATTGACATTTAGATTTTGTTTTCTGCTTAGGGTACCAAGTAAGAAGAACACAAAACAAACTAAATATATATGAGTTTTTGAGTATATACTTTACTTTAATTAAAATACTATACATTTTTTCAGGGAATTTCACAGTTGAGCGAGACATTGCTCAGCGTTTGTACTTACAGTATTCTGAGGATTTGATACATGAAGCCCGTAAAGTACTTGTTAATGAGTCCCGAGAGTATTTTAATTGCGATCCCAAAAAGTATGTGGATGGTGATACTCATGTACAATTTACAGAGCTGCTTCAGGTATGCCACTATACATCTTTTATAACTGCTAAATATGTATGCACTGGAAAATTCCTATGAAAATATAATACAGGGGTCTCCAATTTACGTCGTTTCACTGTTATGTCAGAGGCCAATATATTAAATAATAAATTACTAATAAATCAATTTTTCGACGTACCTGATTTATGCGGTAAATTCAAACTTCGTGTGTTGAACAGTTTGTGAGCCTGGCAGACGAATACACATGTAGCAGCACTTCTGTTCGTATATATCAAGTTAATGGCTTTATTTATTTATGTTCATGTATTTGATTATTTAAAGCTATTTGATTTAATTTATTAATAAATTACCAAATACATAGCCATAAATACGATCTTTATGCGAAAAAGTTTGTTGAGTTTGGCGGGCATTGTTATATGCATATACAGTATACTATCATGTTAATGGTTTTATTTATATATTTGTTTATGTATTTGGGTACTTGAAGGAATTGGATTTAATTTATTTACAAATTACTAAATACATACCCTTAAATAATTTCTCTATGTGAAGAAGTTTGTTGAAGTTGGCGGAAGAATAGCCACACGGCGTTGTTGTATACAGTGAGTATATACTGTATTAAGTTAATGGTTTTATTTATTTATTTGGTTATTTGAAGGAATTTGATTTAATTAATTAATTTATTTTTTTTACGAGTGTGTCACCAGGACAGGCAAAAAAAAAAAAAAAATAAAACTGCCCTCTTTGGGCCGGGCATGAAGTAAACAATGTAAAGAGAAACAGAGATGGAGAGTGCAGCAACTTGTCAAATGGGAAAAGATAATAAGAGATTTGTAACGAATATACGGTGTTGATGTAGGCATAGAAAAAAAACCCTAACTGAAGAAAGACTTAACATTGAACTATCTTAGACAGTCCTATTTAAATCCAAAAGACCTCCAGCTGTAATATCAAAATGGACAGCATACAAAATTACCAAATACATAGCTGTAAATATGATCTTTATTTAGAAAAGTTTGTTGAGGTTGTTGGAAGAATAGCCATGCGGCATGGTTGTATACGTATAAACTGTATCAAGTTAATGGTTTTAATTATTTATTTGTTAATGTAATAGGTTATTTGAAAGAATTAGATATAATTTAATTACAAAATTACAAAATAAAAAGCCATAAATACGATCTTTATGCGAAAAAGTTTGTTGAGGTTGTTGAAAGAATAGTCATGGCATTGTTGTATATGTATATATCAAGTATATGATTTTATTTATTTATTTATGTATTTGTTTATTTGAGGGAATTGGCTTTAATTTATTTACAAAATTACTGAATATAAAGTCTGGAGAAAGAGAGAAACCAAAAGGAGAGCACAATAAGAACGCATTTTTAAGAGAAGTGCCTTTGTGAAGGCATTGCCTCTCAACCTCTCACTGCCATGTTGTTTATTGTAATAAGTAATTTAGTAATAAGATGTTATTAGTGCTTTGGCTGGATGACCAGCATGAACGGCGCATCCCAGTGAGTCTTCCGTTGATTCAGGATAGAGCAAATAGATTGTTTAATGCCCTGAAACTGGGAAAGGGGGGGAAGAACTGTTCTTGTGCTCATTCGTTGGTGTTAAGCCGTTCGACCCTAAGTTGGATATGGGGTCTGAAGTTATCCAGTTATCCAAATGCAAGCCAATCATAGTAGTAAAGGAAAGCAATACTGTATAGTGTACTTTTACTATTTTATGTATTACATTAAGAACTTAGATTATTTTTCTGTGTTATAGAGTATTTTATTTTTTGATGGGGGACCTAAGTTCGAATTTAGGTGTTTTTCGACTTACGTCAAAATCATGTTTAATTCAGCTGTCAGGAACGAAACCTGGACGTAAAACGGGGACCCCCTGTATTGCTATTTTATGCATATTTTTACAATTACTTTGTTGTCCTTATATGTTGTATTTGCTGACTTTAATTTGGTGTCTCATATAATTATAGGGATATATAGAAAATGAAGTTGATATGAATAGTGGTGGCTCCTGCACGCAGTCGTGTGGCTACTACAATCATGCAAAAAGTGAGGGCTGTTACCTTCCTAGTTCACAATACTGTGGTAAGCACCGCCGTTGTGAAGGTACTATTCACGATTGCAGATTTTATGATGCAGATGCTTGGGTTTGTCTCTCAAAGAACCCATATAGACGTTATGACTACATAAGATATGAAAGTGATCTGCATTTGGGTCGTAGAAGTGTTTGTGATGGTACCACCATGAAAGTAGATTCTTGGTGGCGATGGTTCGTTCATTGTAGCTACTGCTTGTGCTTGTGTGATGACGACAGATCTCCTACAACAGATAGATTTATTAGTCTGATGCCAGCTTTCAGTGATACGCGTAATAATATGGTATGTCTGTACTCCCTAAAGTTTTCTTCTACATTTTCTTGTAGTTTCTTGTTCTTGTATTATTTAATATATATTTAAATTTTATTGAATAATCATCATATGCATATTTTAACTAGCAATTACCTGCTTTTATCCTTTCAAAAATAGGAATAAAACAACTTTGTAAGCTATAATGATGTTTACGCATTTCTAAATGTAGCTTAGCAAATTGACTTTTAACTAAATCCCATAAAAGTATCTGTTTTAGATCAGGACCTTCATATATGTAAAGGACAAGAAATCTATGTAGGTTTCTTATTTTTATTATTTGTGTCATAATTAATCCACTTTATGGAGGTGGACATAGATATATTGGAGATGGATGCCCCTCCTAATGCCCTGCGGTGGGCTTGATCACACTCAAATATTTTAGCTACTTTTCACACATATGTAAACGAAAATGTGGCACAATTAACGAATGCAATAAGAGCAACACACGTAGTGACATTAGATGTTACTGTGACGGTTGTAAGACAGAGTGACTTGCACATGGCATTCTTACTCTCCTCACTGACACTATATTACCAGTTTACATATTTAAAACTATTTCATTTTAATTGTGAAAATGCAGTTGATAACTATGTAGTCCATTATAGTGTTTAAATGGTGTGCATAACTAGATTCACTGAGTTCAGATCTAGAAAGAACAGACAAGTAAGCTTGTGTCTCCTGGTGAGTTTGGGTTAAACAGCCAAAAGTTTTGTGCAATTTCATACAATTACTGAAGGTTAGGGAAAAAGACTGGAAATTTCTCTTTTGTGAATGTTGCCGTGAAACATCCTCGAAAAGTTTGGAATTTAGAGAAGTCCCAACACCTTGGTTTCCTAATGGTCGTTGCCACCCTGGTATCTTCTGTAGAAAAGGTGTTAATCTTCTAAATCATCGTGGTGGGAGAAAGAATTTTCACCTTTTAATTCTGTTTGCTGTAAATTGACAGAGGGTACATCCTAGGTGATGGTAGACACAATTTCACTTAGACTCTTCTGTTTATGGAAGGGATGAATATTGGTATTTGATAATTTTTTTATACCTCAGTCGTTTCCTTCAAATGCTGTTGTATCTTTTAATTTTTTTTTTTTAAATATGAGCATAATGGTTTTAAATCTGTACTATACTGTTTCTCTTGCCATCCAGCAGGGTGTGTCTTTAAATATTAATATAGGACATTGACATAATTTATAGGGCTAGATTTTCCTTGTACTTTTGCAGAACTTGTGAACAAACTTGATAAATGTGCTTTGATAGTCTGGCCCTTTTTAGATGCACTTTTGCCTCCCCCATCTTTTCAGATTCTTGGCCTTCTTGAGCACCCAGTAAATTTTATTTATAAAATATTTTTATCCTTTTATTGTCTCTTTAGGGCCAGAGCATCAAAACAATCTCAATTCCTATATGGAACTGTTCTCCCTCTGATAGCATCTTACTTGTAAGACTCGTCTAAAATTTTTCTTCTCACCTTTGTTGTGCTCAGCATATCCTTATGATTCTGTTCAGCAACAGGTCCCCTCAAGCTAACCATGGCATGTCATAAATTGTATCTTTCCCCTCACCCCAAGTGCTTCCTCTCCATTCCTCTTTCCTCTGGAATATCTCTTCATCCCCTGGATTAGTCTACATTTTAATCCATTCTTCAGAAAGCAAAAACTTATCCGTAGATGTTATACCAATGCTTTTGTTGTTGTGATGCACCTTTCCTCAGGACTTCTTATTCTTATCCGACTTGTATTCTTTTTTGACTCTTGCTGTACCTTTTAAATAGGATATAATCCAACCATACCTCCTGGACCTCAGTACATCTACTATTCTTTCAGCCTGTCCTTTCCTACTGTTTATGATTCCCTCATTTCTGCTTTGTCCTTAACTTTTTATTTTTTCTTCGTCTTCAATATTTCTTCGTGCATGGGCCTGATGAGGGCAATCTCCTTTCCTGTCTTAGAGTCACAGTCACACACTGTATAAAATGGAACCGATCAGGAGACGGGAAGATACGAGCTTTGGGCTCTTTCCCGTAAACACAATTAGGTAATCACAAAATGCGTGAAAATTCAAGGTTCGCGTTTTGAGCCCTATCTGCTTCCATTTTGAAGATTTTCAGATTAATTTTTTATGTTAGATTCTCAATACTGTACATTTATAGTCAAAAATATCCAGGTATAGTTTGCATATGCTGTAAGATGTGTAATATGAGATTTTACTTAGAGCAAAATTGAATATTGAAGTTAAAAACTGTCTTAATGTGCCTTGGTACTTTAGGAGCAACAGTCATTTCCTGTATAGACATTGGAGTTTACAAGCAGGTTTTCATACTTTTCAGTCTAAACTATGTAAATAGGGAAGTATTTTCCCTTTATGTAATTTGTATTTATCATTTTTTTTTCAGGTGGTAACAGGAGTTAAATTCACCAAACAGAGGCGTGTGATTCATTTGAAAATTCAACAAGGGCAATCCTTACCGCAAGGCCAGGTGAACACATCCACCATTCACTGGGTAGATGTTGAACCAGTTAACATCATCAGGTAAGAATTTTCCCTTATTATAAACCCTCTTCCACCTCCCTTTGCTTTGCTATAATTTTGTACCAGTTACCTTATCTATTTTCCATTATGTTTGGCATTTACCTTTGAATTTCTTTTATTGTACTTGTTCGCTGTTACATACCTTCTCTACTCATTGTAATCAATTAACAAGAACCTTTGTATCATCTTAGCCATACTTGTGACTTCAAATATCCTTTGATTGCTTTATAAGGATTAGTATAACTTATTTCATTACTGATTACAAATTTGGTGTCCTTTCATAAAAACTTTGAATACTTAAACAACCACTGTATACTGTATATGTGTAAACTGGTAAAGAACTTAAAAAAATAAAATAAGAAAAAACAATCTAATTATTTTTAAATTTATTATCTGTTTTAGGAGAATTTAAAGTAAACTGTTTAATACCTTAAAATCATAGAATATAATTTATTAAGACTAAAATTCTCTACCAATGACAATTTCTGTTTTGACACGTAGCAGTTCATGAAAAAAAATTTTAAGGATCCAATTAAATTACAGTTAATTTTTATTTCCCCATCTTTCAGGTATGACTTTACACTTTCTCACTATTTATTCCCCTGTCCTTAATTTTCTTAGCCATTAGGTTTATCCTCATTGGCACATTTCATTGTTGGTACTTGGAGAGGACTTGCAGCTATATTGGTCTTTGGACCACTTTGGTTTGTGGTGATTTCATATGAACATAGAGGGAGAATATTTGCTATTAAAAAAAAAAAAAATGCAGCACTTTACATTTTGGTTTTCTTTTCTGTACCCTTAATTTGATAACATGCAGTCTGCATTGAATTATTTGGGAGATTTTTCTTTACCATTTTAACTATAAGAACTCACTAAGAAGTAAAATAGAGGCCTTTTGGGCTTTCTTGCCCTTAGCCAGCAATATCTTGGTTATCAAGAAGTAGTTGTGGGAGGTACCTCACTTTGGACCTTCCATCATAGTAAAATTTAACGTAACTAGTATGGATACTAGTTAGGTGCTTTCATTAATAAGGGTAAGTAGATAGTTCTATTTTAATTATTAATGTACAATATATAAATAATTTTCTTTATTATTTCAGCACAGCATACCAAGAGGGCACACATTTTAAGAAATTATCGTATGAAGACAGAAATATTGACTTGGATAGACTGTCAGCTCCTGGAGGACATGTAGTAACTGGTGTAAAGTTTAGGATGTTAGGGTCCCATATTAATCTTGAGGTAAGCAATACACTCTTGAATGCGTGCACTTGTCATTTTAGTAAAATTCTTAAGAGGGCTCGTCATTAACAATATTAAAAGGGCTGTTTTTGCATTTTCCATCTCCCATATTTAGGAACATTGTCACCACTTATGATGTGGCATTGCAATAGTCTTTGATTAATATTGAATGTACCTTTATATTTCTTAACTTCATTCTTAAATAATCGTACTATTATAAGTGAAGTGGGTGAAAGAAAGATCTTAAACTACTCATGAGTTGGTCATGAACAAGCCATTAATAAGGATAATATATTAATATCTAGTGCATGTGTGACATTTGTCTAGAAATGCTGTATCCGTTTTGAAATAAGAGATCTCGTATGTGAGAATATTGAATTGTTACAAGACTTCTAGGTGCGTTTGAGCTGATTTACTCAATTTCAAAGTTACTTTTGTTGTGAATTTTTTCTGGAGTTCAAAACTACAGTACTTCTATTTAGATTTAGTCACTAGTGCTACAAATCTTTTTAAAACTACTTCAGTGCTCGATTGGTGGTGATGAAACCACTTTTGACCCCATGGCGGGACAAAAGGAAGGATATCCAGCATTATATCCCCAGCTTCAGTCCATCTGTGTCCACCCCCAGATGGGAACTAAGAGTATCACAAAATGTAAAATTCTAAAAAATAGTCACTAGTGCTATGTTTTTTCTTTAATACCCACCTTAGTTTCAATTCATAAATATCTTATTTCAGATGCAAGTCACACCGGTAAACTACACGAATGGTGAACTGCAACCCTATAAAAGCTATTGGATTAGCAATGATAACACTCCTGTTATGGCTAAGAATCCAAGAAAAGAAATGAAGGTTGAAGACTTAGATGACCCAACTATCTTTCCTCTAAAAAATAAACAAGACTCAGCTCCTGATACCTACTTAAAATTTGGTCCCACATCTAGAGGTTCTGATGTCGCTCAGCTGACTGTACCGTTTTTCGATGCGCAGGCAGTGTCTCCCTCTCCTAGCTTCTGGTTGTCAGGATTAGAGCTCTTCCATAAAGGCCAGCATGGATCAGGAGGGTTTTTAAGTTTGAAAGTTCTGACTTATGATGTAACTCAACATATGGAACTAATGAGAGCAGCCACAGAAACTGTTAATTTGCCCTTTGTACCTCTTCAATGATAATACATAGTTACAATTTTCCACTCTTCTTAAGTAGAGTATTGCTTAATTCTTGTAAATATCATAGATGACACTTTCCATTAAAAAAAGATTATTTAAGAGCTAGGAAATATATTTGTGTTCTCATGATGTTGATTTATACACTACAAATACAATTTTATTAAACTTAGAATGGGACAGAGTTTAAGATGTACATGTTATATCTACGGTACAGTCATAATGTATAGTGTACTTGCATCTGTGAGGATATATTTCTGCCCTAGAGCAAGGAAATACATTATTTTACGGTATATGGAGTTATTGCGAGTAAGTTTTTTATGTATTATGTAGAGAAAAGGGCCAGGCTATCAACATGGCAGGTGGAGGCAACTCATCAAAAACAGCGACCCCATATAAAGACAGCCTAAATAAGCTGACAAAGAAGATGCAGCTCCTTTAGTTGCAAGTAACGTTACCTAATCACTGAAACAATGTATTTATAGCCAATGTGAAAAAAAGAAGAGTAAGGAAAAGTGTTCCTGTCCTGACTGCTTCTGTATTCTACTTACCTTCTTGCTTATTATGAAATACTGCCTGGTATATACTATAGTAGTAATTTACTCCAAGAGTATCTCTATTGAAATAAATAGTATACAGTACTTGTATTCATCATATAAAGCACCTATATAGTTGAGTATATTGACGATCTCTTAATATGTGATATCCAGCAGATATTGCAGATGCTGAACCGTGCAGATCTATTCATTATACTACTGATACAAGTTTGTGCAGAAGTGTCTTCTGCAACCTTTGTAAAAAAGCATCATGAAATTGTATGAAAGGATATAATGAAAAATGTTAACAATTTAAGTCAGAGTGATGTGAAGCTTTGGTATTCACCTTTAAAGGAGGTAAAACTCTTTAAGTGTTTATCTGGATTTGTAACCTTTGTGCCGTATCTGCAATATATCACTAAGTCATAACAAAGCCATGAATGTGACATGCCGCTTTGCAACAAATCACAAAAACTTTTTGTGTGATTGTCTGCCTAAATCAAATTTAGGGTAAAACAAGTTAACTGTAATTAATATATACCATGAAACATATGTCAGTATTTTCCTTTTATTATTAAGTCTAATTTTAGTCTACTGAAATCTCTTTTAGTAGTAATTTCACTAAATATTACCATAGGTCACGTCCACATTAAATATTTTCAATATGGCTCAGACAACCCCCCCTCACAAAGGGAATGGGGCCATTGTATATAGAGAATATGGTTAAAGCAAACATCAATCAAGAGTCTTAAAGCATATGATATATATGTGGACTCTGCAATGGCCCACACTAAAACAATTTGTGTTTAAAAACTTACAAGAAAGACTGTTACTTTGTGAATGTACTTCTTACTATTTATCATATATCTAATTTTTGTAACTAGATATCCGTGTAACTATAAAAAAGGAGAGAGCAAGAGAATATGTTCCAAAACTGTCAATGACTGAGAGAGAGAGATAGAATATTTCAGTTCAGTACTAACATTGCTAATCTGATAATTACAGATGCTCCCTATTTACAAACAACCGAGTTACAAACATTTGCAGATACGAACAAAAACCTACCCATTATTTATCCATGTATTTATGTATGTATTACTGTACTGTACGATTACATTATTATTACTGTATTCAAATTTATTAATACTGTAAACTTTGTCTTATGCAGTAGTTAAGTGTCATTAGCCTAAAAACTGCATATGTATGTACTGTACAGTAATTTCTTTACATAACTCAATTTACAATCAATTCTAACGGATTTCTGGAACCTAACTCGTTCATAAGCAGGTGTGTGTGTGTATCTTTCTATCAAGTATTGTGTGACTGTAGTCAGTCCATCAAAGGGTGATGATACGATAGGATTCCCACAACTCAGCTTCTTTAGTATTCATACATTGCTATATCAAAAGTTCCTTCTATTCTTGAAATTCTTTCAACTTTATTTATTCTTACATGGCCTGACATCTATGCAGCCAGTATCAGTGGTATAAGTCTCTTTGAATATTCCTTATATTGCATACCCTATGCATTTCTAAGCCATCTCGAGGAAATTAATTTCACTGATTAAATTTCATTGCAATAATTGATGCCACTACAGTGTATATCCAATGTATACTCTACCATATTTATATAAACATTTCTTTGTAATACTGAAAGCTCTGCTAGGTACCCTCATATTACATAAGAAAACCGACGTATTCAAAAGTATGTTTCAGCATGTCAATATGTAACCCTTCCCTTCCTAGAAACAAATGTAGTTTCAAGCTAAATTCAAAATAAGTCAAGGATTTCCTTCCATATCTACCTCACGGATTTGGAATTAACACAAAAAACTTAACACTTCAGGAAGTATATTACATATATATTTCCAAACTGATACACAACTCTGACAAAGTCAAACTATGAATGCCTTAATGTAATGCCCGACAAAAAATACGAAGTTTTAATAATCTGTGATAAAAATATATTGCACTAACATATGACATCAGAGGCTAAGAGGTGTGGCAAAAGCTTCATATACATTGGCTCCCAAGGAATCGAGTTTTTCTTGCATGAGAATTTTTTGCAAGAGCTGACCAGGAGCAGGGGAAATGGCACCGTGTACTACTCCTGATAAGATTGGCACCAGTTTTGCAACAGGTAGAGAACAAGTAGTTAGGAGAGAGGAACCCTGGGATGGGGTCATCTTGGATAAAGTCGAGGTATTCTCAGCAACATTAAGGGGTTCCTCTCGATTTATGTTGCTCACCCAGTTGTCCGTTATATATCCGGAAAGTAGCTGTGACTTATTTAATGGGTAAAAATCTGCCATTCGATCCAACAAATGACTGAATCCATGTTGAATTAATGTATCCAAGACAGTGCAAAAGTCTTCACTACCAAGGATATCACTGGTTTCAATTAACATGTTATACAGCACACGGCTCTCAGCCGACTCATCCTCAGGAGGCACTGGATAATGAAGCACATAACTTGACCAAGAATCTAACTTACAGTGTCTGTTTTCATTCAGGTCACTGGTACTTGTGGCTTCTCCAGATAGAGAAAGTCGAATTTCTTGTAAAGTAGCTTCCAGTTGTGAAAGCGTTACTTGTTGTGTAAGAGGGAGGCCACTAATGATACGAGTTACAGCTCTGGTTACATGTTGTATGAGCTTGGGTATTCCATCCTCCACCAAATAATGAACGGCTGTCAAGTATTTCTGTTGCAGTCCTTGTGATATGGGTAACCCTGCATGGCCCATGTAAAGCACATCCCCAAATGTATAACCCCCTAATAACATTAACTGAACACGTATTGCTGATGATACCAAACTCGATATATAAACAACACAGACAGCCCGACTGAATCCAACTACTTTAAGTTGTTCCCATATGTTTCTCTTATGCTGCGGCTGCTCCTGAATAGCAAGAAGAAGAGCTTCTGAATCTAACTCTTTAAAAATCAACTCCTTCATGCTGCCAGATAAGCTCATGACAGTAGCATTTGCTGTTCTGAGGGTGTTTTCATAATGCTGACATCTTTTTTGTTTCTCCACTAATATTCTTGTTTGGTTATCGTGCCATTCCAGCAATTTTTGTTCAGCATAACGACTGACAAAAACGAGGCCACCAACTACAGCTGTGCCAACCACAAACTTTTTTCTGTGTCTGTAGAGAAAATCCTTAATTCTCGATAACATTTTAGCTGTATGAATATATAAAGAACAACTGAAGTTAAAAAATGAACATAGCAAAGTCCTTTTTAGGCATCATTAATCAAGCAGGCATCATTTTCACTCCAAGCCTGATGTTGAAACTTTCTGCAATCTATTAGCAACAAAGTTACTTGAATCTATAAATCGTTCAACACAGTTAACGATGCAACCCTCCGTTCGTGACTCCAGTCTGGTGGATGGACGTTCCATGCATTTGTCCCAACACTTTTCAGTCAGTTCATGAACCAGGAACTGGAAAGAAAAATCCTCTGGAATTATTCTGAACCAAACAGAATACTGCTAAAGCTGCTATTTGGTATATTCTAACATGAAATACAAGAGCACTGCATTTTTGAAAATTGTTACCACATTAAGTTAAAAAAACAAGTGATAAAAATGACAATAATTCACGTTTTACATGCCACTATTACTCCCTATTTGGGGGTGGGCTTAGACGGATTGAACCTGGAGGATTAAGGCTGGATGTCCTCTATTGCCCCACTGTGGGCTCAAACATAGGTCCATCACCTCCAAAGCTATGCACTCTACCGGTTATGCTACATTGATACCAATAATAAAAAAGGATACTTAACAAAATATTGCCTTGACATAAAAAGCGATAGGGTTGTATTTAATGAAGATTTACCTGTAAATATATTAATCATATGATATCTGGCTTTCATCTTTTGCAACCACTTATGAAACCAATTCTAAGCAATACATGTACTAAGTCACGAGTATTTACACTTACAGATTTTCATTTGATTTACATGCTTAATTGCTTTCACCTTGATAGCAAGATTTATTTTTTTTGTCATTATCAGTCCCCATTTGGGGGTGGATACATGAACTGAAGCTAAGAAATTAAGGCTGGATTCCCTTTCTATCGCCCAACTGTGGGGTTGAACACGGGTTCATCAGCTCCCGAGTCAAGCACTCTACCGGTTAAGCTATGATGGTCCCAGCAAAAGATAGAATACCATTCTAAACTACCCTGTATCACGTGAGAGGTAACGAAGAGGAATATTCCCTCTTGACAGATTAACCAGAATTCCTCTTGTATTCCTATACATGAGAAAACTATAAAAAACTGTGGAACATGGGGTTTGCAATTCTGGGTTCTCTAATTTTATCATAAAATACCCATTCAAGGGGGCAAAGGGTAAATTTTTTGAAAACATATTACCCCAATTCTTTTGCTACAGATATTAACACCTTCTTGACTTAGTGGGATGAACTCATTATATTATTTGGATATGCTAGTGATTCAGCTATATTTTTAAAAAGAAAATTATTCACTTGCATTGAAAAATGCCAAAAACTAGCAAGCAAGATGATGAATTTTATTAGTCAATATATATTATGTTACACACAATATACTGCATTAAAAATCCTTGCATGGTTAAGGAAGTTGGAAGCGATAAGGAAGTAATTACAGTCTCCCTCCAATGGTATTTTCTTGCTGCATAACAACCCAGACAAACATTAGGTTATTTGGGATGATAAAAGTCCCACTTCCTCAGTTCCATTTCTAAAGGAAATGACCACCCTGTTACCTCCTGTGGGAGATAACGTTGAAGTTTTTGCTGATAATCCCTAGTGTATCAAGCCAGAGTTCCTGAGGAAGGCCGTTGCCAATCCCTGGGTTTCCCTAAGAGCTGTCCGAGAGTATATGTTGAGTTGATGGCATATGTGGCTGTAAGCAGTACAGTCTTCCATAACGTGTATGACTGTATGCTGTGAGGTGTCACATCCTGAACAAGATATACTACTTACTGCACAATGACATAAACACATTTGTAATATTTTTATTACAAATTTTGCGATCTTACAAAACTCTCTAGTTCATCTCAAGAGGATTCAGGTACAGTATATAATAGTTTTTTTTTATATATATAGACAATGGCCCCATTTCCCATTGTAAAGGGTAGCCAAGCGAGCCAAAAGAACACACATTTACCACAAACCAAAAAAACACCTCATGGGACCATTCTATAAAAAAACCAAAGAATTTGATTTTCTTTCTGTTAATGATAATGCTCGATGACAAAAGCAGCAAAAGTATTTTTTTTTTCTAAAAATAACCATCCAAATAAGGATAAAGTAAGTGCCAGTTATACCAGACTAAACTTTATTGACACCATCCAAATAAGGATAAAGTAAGTGCCAGTTATACCAGACTAAACTTTATTGACAGAGTATCCAATAGTTTTACAACATTACATTTTATGTATCACTATGGGTCCCCATTTGAGGAGGATTGAACCTGGGGAATTAAGACTGGATGCCCATCCTATCGCCCTGCCATTGGCCCGAACAGGGGTCCATTGCCTCCCGATTTGAGCATTCTACTGGTTACACTATGGCGGTCTCCAAAAGTATTTCTACAAATACATAGGTAAACTACTGCACCAGCTTGTCCCTATTTTTATATTCTCATTAAGAGCTTATGTTACCAGGTTGACTCAAACCTCTTAATTCATTAAAGGACTGGAAAATTCAGATTTGGCAATTGGAGCAGAAACACTTCAAAGTAATGATTCTACCACAAACGATAAAAAAAAACTTAACTCTCTGAAGTTAAAAAATGTAAGCAAAAAGATCCCAGTTCAAATATTCCGTTAAATTCCTCAGATCAATTTAAAATCAGCTAATTATGGTACTTTCAAAAGATGTAGGCACTAAAGGAAAAAAGAATACTTTCCATATACACAAGTAAACAAAGTAATAATTTCCCCAGTTTCCATAAATTCCCTTCAGTAACCAAATTATGAAGAAAAATAATTTTATATATATATATATATATATATATATATATATATATATATATATATATATATATATATATATATATATATATATATATATATATACTTTTTAATATGGCAGCTGAAATTACAGTTATGCAACCTATCCCTTAAAAAACTTAAGGGCAAGAATAAAAGCGTGAGTATAATTAATGAAAATTTCTCTCTGAGCCTAAAGTTCATGATCAGTAACATCAGTCCGATTGATCCATTAATCTGATATTTATTGGCCAAGGAAGAGAGCCCAGCTGCAAAAAGTCAGACTATAAACCATATGGTTCTAGCAGGGATAGGTTATTAACATAGTTGGAGACATGTAAATGACAAAGCTAGGAAAAGATCTAGAGACACTGCCATAGGTTTGATCTAATAAGCCTACATTCATTAGAGTTAGTTAAACACAATATGGGCATTTGGTTTCCTCATGCCTGCCTCTCGCAGTGCTCTCTGTAGAAGCTTCTCTTTGCCTCTGTTTTCACTATTTTGACTGAACTTTTTCTTGTTCCTTTTCTTCTGCCATACATCAATGCAATGATCCCAATACGACTTTTCTTCTTCGCCATTTAGTAATATCATTCGACTCCATCGTCCAGCCTTCAGATAAGATGCAGCATTTTCGGCAGAATGAAATCTGACATAGACATCTTTTTCTCCAGGCGACGTTTCCACATATGCAACTCCGCCACGCCCGTCTTCCCGTATTGTTTCTTGCAATTTTCGGGGATCCTGAGGTGGTCCATCAAAGCTGATTTTCAGAACAGCATTTGGAATGAATGCAAGTGTTTTACCCTTACTTCTATTTGAGTTATGCTTTTGACCTCTCTCTTCAGGATTTTCATATTTTCTGATATTCAAACCTTCTTTCATGTGTTTCATATTCTGCCTCTGAATGTTCAGGTACTTGTTTCTCAAATGCAACCACTCTCTCTTTGACATTACTTTAAGAGAGGCTGCTTCAATAGATTCCATCTTGTCCCTCTTGTTTCTTTTACGTTTCTTTTTGTTTTTCTTGATCTTTACAGAAGAGCTTTCATTCCAAGCAACTTCATGTTGTTTTCCTACTTCTGTGGATAATGCATCTGGTGGATCATTTATACACATTTGTGTCTTGCATTTCTTAGTTTCTTTTTTCTCAACTTCATCGGCAGACTTTCTCTTTCCGCCCATCTGGGCACTGGTATAATCAGCATTCTCTCCTTTTGCGTCCTCTGATTCATAATTTGCTTCCTTTGAATTTTTCCCTTTATCAGATACCACTTTACTCTTGGCCTTTTTACTTACTCTACTTGAATCTGATACATCTCCCAATTCCTCAGATTCGACAGCGATACGAATTTCTGATGTCTCATTAACTGCATTTTCCTTTTTCGATTTAGAAGCCTTATCATCCTCTAGCTCTGCATCAGCCGTTTTCACTTTCTTTGATTTTAGAGACCTTTCTTCTTCCCTTTTTCTTTTCTTTTTGCCATTCTTTTCTTTATCACCGATTTCAACATTTGTAGTTTCAGCTGACTGACAGCTTTCATCGACCATCAGTTCTGAAGACTGAATTTCCCTACTATTTTTTTGGGATGTGTAAGAATTTCCAGTCACATGTGAATTTCCTTCATATGTCCTCACACTTTGCAAATGGGATGGCTCCATATCCACAGACATTTTATTACCAAATGCACTAAATGCTTGCAATGCCTTGTCAGCAATCTGTGGGGTTTCAAACTCGATGAAAGCAAAACCCTTTGGTCTCCCAGTGCTTTTGAAATGAGGAAAAGAAACATAGTCAATGGTGCCATACTGTGAAAATACCTCATGGATCCATTCATGGTCAACATGAGATGAAATATTTTCAACGTAAATTGTGCACTCTAGTTCATTATCCTTCGGAACAACCTCACTCTTTCTTTTCACTCTGAGTCCATCTTCTGATAATTCCAAAATCTGAGACTTTGCAATTGCCTTCTGAAGAAGGTTTACATCTTCCGTCAGTGCTCGAACACGATTGAAGGTCAGGAATATTTTCAGTTCGATGTATGGACTTTCACTTAATAACTTATTCATAAACTGATCTTTGCTAAGATTAGCAGCATTAAAGTAAAATTCCATCTGCAGTCTAATCCTATTAATAAGCAGCTTCTTACGATGTCTGACTTTTTTCTTGAGCTCTCCAGTGCCATCGTTATCAGTCTGAGATAGAACTCCCTCATCTGTTCTACCTGCACACTGATCCATGATGAGCACACTTCTTCCCTCTATGATGCTAAACAACTACCAGATCAGCTCCTTGTTTTTCCTTTTCTTCTTCCTTACACAAACTGTCGACAAGAAACACTTATAAGTTTTTACACGTGATTCTTAACCATATATAATGCAGATCTTAATACTTAACTTCAACCATAAATGAAGATTCTAAGTATTGATTACTGTACTTAATAATTGCATTTTTTTCAAGAAAATAAATATTCCAGATGAAACAACATTTCTACATGTACTCATACACTACCACATGTATTCCTTGAAGTGTGACTAGCATAAATATTTTCCAGGAATAATTTTATCTTCCACTAATTTCTACATAATTAGCATGATTCATATGAAAGAATATCCTTTTTATGACTACCACTTCCAAAAAATAATCATGTGATACATAGCAAAAAAAATTACAGTATATCAGTACCCACTATCATTTCATGAAATATACACACATATCACATACAATGACCACAATCCGCTTGGAAAAGGGGTGGCCAAGTCAAAGCACATATTCGACCACCAGAAAGCTATTTCACTCCATCTTAGTAAAATAGGTAATCTATGGTGAAAGTGGCCAAAAAAACTTCTGCCATGAAAGCCGAAAGCTGTATCAGGTTTATTCCCAATGACTCACCACGTGGCAACATCCCCCACGATCCACTCATCTCCGTTCATAGCAATGAGAAGGTGAAGGAAAATCTCACTGCCCCACACAACCTAATCACAATCCCTCACCACCCGTCCCTATCTCTTTCACTCTCTCTTCCCTGTTCCACTGAAATACCATGTGCACCCTACACACTCTTCACCCCATGACACCATATCATGCTAGGCTTTACTCAATTTACATCTGCTCTCACTCTCTCCGCTATTTCTTCCTCATATATTCTTTCCCTTTCTGGTCTTACTTAACCAACACCTCTTGTCCGACACCCTTTCACTGCCTCGCCTCATTTCTCTCAGACACCTACATATTCAGTCACCAAATGATCCAGCTTCTCTTCAGAATAGACCACCAGCACTGCGTACTCTACAAGTAGCAAATTCTAATGTTTAATATTCCTAAGGGTATACTTGTGCCTTGAAATACTGTATGCATTAGCCACTTCACAATATGTAACATATTCAAGTTAAATGCATTGCAATCAGGGAATGGTTTCTGATTCTTAATAAGTAAGAATTAGAACAATGCTTTCAAAGGCTGGATAGATATGCTCGCTCATTATTATTTGTTGCAAATTACTCACACACTATCATAATAATAAAGCAATGTCTAGGATGCTAAAATGTAAACATACTTATAGAAAAGCGCAAAAGTCTTTTTTTTATGATTTATTAATATATATATATATATATATATATATATATATATATATATATATATATATATATATATATATATATATATATATATATATATATATATATATATATATATCATAAAAAGAAGACTTTTGTGCTCTCGAAATAACGCGAGGATAGGTTCTCAAAAGGCTTGTGTAATTCAAATAGTCTATTTTCATAAGAAATAATGTTAATTTACATAGATACGTTTCACAAGCATGTATAAACACACTATACCAAAGAAAAAAAGTTATTTAAAACACATTTCACAAGTACATAACCATGCTGAATACGTATGTAAGTAAGCTAAGAGTAAACAAGTACAGTATTAAAATATACAGATAAACAAAAAACAAACAAATTAACTGCACTTGGTCACCCTGCCCATTTGGATGACCTTCATCCTAATGTCAAGCTGGTTTATCTTTCACTTAATACCACTGCCCTGTTACAGCCAATGGATCAGGGGGTCAGTGCCTCTTTCACGGCCTACTACCTCCGAAGGAAAATCACTGTGGCTCTAAGGGCAACTGAGAAGAACAAGAACTTGACTCTCAAGGAGTTTTGGAAGTCTTACAATATTCTTCAAGCTGTCAAGAATATTGGTAATTCTTGGGAGGGAAGTTGAGCAGACAAACTTGAATGGGGTATGGAAGAAACTGTAACCCCAGTTTCTGGATGACTGCCATGGCTTTGAGGAGACACTTGAGGCTGTCACCAAGAATATTGTTGCCCTGAGTAAGGAGTTAAGTTGGAGGCGGCGGCTGATGATGTAACAAGAGTTGCTGGAATCTCATAGAGAGCAGTTATCTGCTGAGGACCTCATTCAACTAGAGAAGCAATTGATTGAAGAAGAGGAAGAAATACCAAGCCCAGAGCCCAAGAGATTTACAAGTAGGGGCATGGAAGAAGGTTTTGCATTGATAGAGGAAGGAGCGGCAAAGCTTGAGGTTGAGGACCCCAACACTGCCAGGTACACTAAGGTCGCCAGAGGGGTCATGGATTCCCTGTAGTGCTACAGGGAAATATGAGGGAAGAATAGAGCATCCTTCCAGACTCACCTCAAACGTTTCTTCATGAATGTAGAGCCCCCAGCAACAGATCCTGTACCTTTACCTAAACTGCCTCTCCAGACTCACCTGTCCTAATATATCCAGCATCTGCAGCAGGTTCTCCTACTTCTTCAGACCCACCTGCTCCAGTCTCCCCAGCTTCCTCATCCCAATAAGCGTCTCTCTCCCTCCCTTGCTATGCCCCTGCCAGTGTGCAAGCCAACACAGGATTAAATGTATGCAATACTGTGCTGTATATGTCTTAGATAATGAACTTCATTACTGTATTAGCATAAGTAGGCAACCTCGGATCTTATTCAAGTGCGTTCCAACTTATGCTGAAAATCGGGTTACGCCACGTTTCAGGAACGGAACTCTGACATAAATCAAGGACCCCCTGTATATTCATGCACTAATTAACAAACAATAAGATGATGAACAATCAAATCTCAATTTCAGGCACTGAACTATTGCAAAAGTTATGTTTCTATCCATTAGAGTTACCACTAAAAAAAAAAAGGCAATTATTTTTAAATTATTTCCAATGTGTACCACAGTACTACATATTATATGAAGAAATTTCGAATATGGTAAAAGTCTCTGACTCTGGATTAAATGTGCTAAAACCCATAAGCATAACATGACATAATTTGAAATTAGGTGCTTAGAATAATACTGGACTATGATGAAATATGGCAGCCAAGCACCTACAGACAACATGTAGCTAAACCAACCCTCTAGTGCATTTAAAGTAAGAATGTGCTAGAAAACAGCCTGCAAGAGGGTTTAATATCAATATAACATGAGCGGCTACCAATGATCAGTGTTAGAGTTGGGAATCTTTAAAAGTGACTTCTGGCAATTATAGTTTTGGCACTTAGTGCCGCATAGCATCAAGTGCCTCACATATATTATTAGGATAAATTGGGGTAAAACCTCTTCTCTACATCATTTCCCAAATAGTAAAATCATTTGTCCCTGCATTACTGGGACAATCTGTCAGAGAAACAAAGATGTAAATATTGCAGTACAATGGTGTATTTTATAACTCCAAACAAAAAGTGCTATAACTGCAGTGTCTACCTATTCCAATATTCTATATAAGTGTGGTTTGTAAACTAACAACACTGAAGAGTTATTTCACTGACAGTATATGGTATCATTAATGAAGGTAGGGGGGCAAGAATATTTCCTCCATGTTCCTGTGCGTGTTGCAAAAGTAGACTAAATGGGGTGGAGTCAGGGGACTGGGAATTTTCTCCTTATATTCTTCCCACAGTCAAGGATTTTTCTTTGACTCAGCCATCCCTCCTATAAGGGGATTAAAGCTTTGTGTATAGATAGGTATCTCATCAAGAACACTAAAGAACAGAATGGCTTACAAATAAAGATAATGAGCAAACATTATACGACATAACATACTAAAACACTTGATTTATGCAATTCAATAAGATAAAAATCTTAAATCACAGAAAAAAAAAAATAGACCAATACAAACAAAATTAACTGTTATTATGTAGCACCAATACATTTAGAAACAAAATATCGTTGTTTTCATAAAAACAACTTAAAAATATTGTAAATATCAAAGGCAGCACTTGGTGTAGCCTGAGGCACTTATTTTTTCACAGGTATTCAGAGCAATGTCTTAATTTTTGTTCCTTTATCCACCTAACTTTCACGATATACATAAAAAGCATCGAGAAGCATTCATTATTCAAACCATCACTCTTTCTCCTTTCAAAGCGATAACCTCTCCTTCCAGAGTTTTATTGGTTCTCTGTCTCATCTATACTTTCTTTCGTTCATAGTTTAATTAGTTTCATTTATTCTTTAACTTCTTTAAATACAACACAATTATTTTTAAAAGTTTTTAAGCTTCTTTATAGCTTACTTTTATAGGTTTTTGTTATCCTTTTATTATAACCTATTTATAATCATTATCTAAGTTATATTAAAGTTATAACACAAAGATAAAAAAACAAAACATCTTATACTCTGCACAACAGATGGACAGTTAAAGGAAAGAAAGTTCAAAAAAGTACAAGAAGGAAGATTACAGTGGTTCGGCCATGTGATTCGAAGAGAAAACGACCATGTGTGTAGGAGGGTTATGGATATGGACGTGAAGAGAAGGAGAGGAAGGTCATAGGTCCAATGGAGGGATAACATAGCAAATGATATGCAGGATAACGGGCTAAGAGAACGGGATACGCGAAATAAGAGAAGGTGGAAAAGACTAGCAAGAAAAAGCAACCCAATATAGAAATGGACTGATGGTGAAGACCAGGAAAGAAAGAATGAACACTCTAAACAAGGACATATTTGCCAGTCATACATGGCTCTCAGATATCAAGGCTGTTATCGTAAGGAAATCTGCGGGGCATTCTCTTATTTCTTTAAACATATTTTATAACTTAAATATAATTTAAAATTTCATGATACAGAAATATAACATTCGCTCTGACAAAAGGATGCAATCTATTTACATGATCAATATCAAGACAATATCTCTTTAAAAATACAGTTTTTAATCTTATTTGAGGAACTCTATCAACAGTCTTGGTAAATTTCTAATTTCACACCCCTAAGTCACTTGAAACTACAATACCGTACATTGACAAAATATGTAAAAGCTAAAAAAAAAATCAATTATCAGCTTCTCTGACGAGGGATGACCTACTCTAACCAATCTTAACAAGACCTAACATTAGCTAACATAGTAAATTTAGTTAAGTTTTGTAGTATGCACCTCTCTTTAAATTCAAATTTGGGTTAAATTTGGTTAGGTTAGTAAGGGTGTAAAAAACGAGTTTTAGCCAAACATTTGAGGAAAAGGACTGATTAGGTTCAATCAATAGATATTGCTCATTGTGATTTTATGAAAATTTTTCAATATATTTACTTTCACACCCCAAGTTAGGGGAGAAATCTCATGATATTTATGGCTAAGGAATTCCTGTGATAAAGGTATAAGGCATAATTTTTGCATTAGATGTGGTTTGTTGGGCTAGGTAAGATTTGCTTGGTTAGGTTAGCTTAGCTTGGTTAAGTTTTATGGTATAAAATTGAATAGAGAGAATAAAATGAATCTTTACCAAAAAGATTAATTCGCGATACTAAGGTATGTAATGTTACAAATTTGTGTTAGGTTAGGTTAGCTGGGTTAGATTATGTTAGCATGTCGTAGTGAAATTATAGATGCCTATAGCCTCACAAGGCATTTCCGAGATGCTTATAAGTGCCGGGTGGCAGTGACGCGCTCGATACCCACCGATCGCAATGAGTAGCTACAGAGAGTCGGTGAGAAATCAGACCCTGTCAGGGGGAGACGTCACGTCCACAGCTTAGCTAGTCTCCCCCTTGGGGGCGGGAATCCGGAATCGTTCGTGACAAGAACTGTAGGAATTGGAGCTCTGAGGAATTAATTGTTAATCTAGAAATAAAGACCTATAAAGAAGATGCTTATCTGTTATCACCAACCACGCTACCAAAAGAAGAACGACACCACAATTATTGGTGTAAAATAGTGGGATGAAAATCCCACCACATTGATAACACTCAGTGGGATAATGTCCATACTACAAGCTGGGTTAGATTAGGTTAGCTTGATCTGGTTAGTTAAGCTAAATTGATTAGATTAATTAGCATAGGGTAGTTTACAGTTTTGCGGATCATGCCGCTCAACGACCTCATCCCTCCACTCAGGTAAGTAGTTCGACTGAAGGTTGGGTACGTATTTTTAGTTTGGATAGTAAGATGGGGGGCCCCAGGGGGGGCGAAGCCCCCCTGGCTGAGGTTGAAAAGGGAGTCCGTGACGTAAAACCCAACAAATAAACAAATAAGCATAAAAGGAATCTTGACCGAAATGAAAATGCTACCTAGCCCTCCATATAAAACACGCCGTGTACGTAACGGGTGAAAATGGATGACAACAATTTTGAAGTCTTATTTTATGACTAATAATTACCTGGAATCTCTGTTTCTGCGTTTCTCCTTCGATAAATCTGGATAGCAATGGATCGAGGCTGGATAGTTGGTCAAGAATGTTCATGACTATCCTAGAAGAAGAGGTGATGTTATAGCAACGTGATGATAAGACGGTGTACGATTGCTGCAGGGGTTACCAGACATTTGAGCATAAAAAGGACAGACTTATTATTAAAAAGGACATTCATGGAAAAAGAATATATATATATATATATATATATATATATATATATATATATATATATATATATATATATATATATATATATATATATATATATATATAATATATATATATCTGTCCTTTTTTAAGAGGGAAAAGGACATAGTTGTCACACTCCTTAAAAGGACAAACTTGGCAACCCTTACATCGAAAGTCGCGTTTGAATTAAGTTTATTTTTAGGATTGGTATCACAATATACTTCAATATAAGTCAGTATCATTTATCGAAAATTTTATTAAGTGAATTTGAAAATAAAATAGCATTCGATTTCTACCGTCTACAGTGTAAATATTGTCATATATATCTCCGAATCATTTTAAATTATAGAAAACTGTTCCAATATGGTCTCCTGCTACAGTGAAAAGTGGAATATAATCCATGTAATTTTGTAGGAGATAATTTAAATACTATAAAACTAATTACTACTAATCGATTATAATATATATTTTACAGTTAAGAATCTCTCTAAAATTGTTCATAAATTAAGTGATTTACATATTTTTAGTAGTGTGTCGCTGGTAAATAAATAACGTGTTATGTCACGATTACTTCTGAGAGAGGCAACAGTGTGTGGGATGGATTTAAGGCTGGATTCTCATCCTACCTCCCCACGTTAGAATCGATCGCGGGTTTGTCAATTCCAGACAGCACGCTGATCACTTGGTTACCGTGGTCCTGGATGGTTTTATATAATACTCACTAATACTTAGCACTTACTGTTTCCTCACATAGCGAATTTCAGTGGTTTGTAATAACCTAATAGTATATGCCTAATTGTGTTCACGGGAAAGAGTCCTTTGTTCGCAACTTCTCGTCTCCTGATCGGTTTATTTTTTTTTTCCTCAATCAGACTTATCATATCTGTCCTTAAAAATATGAATGCCGTGAGCTTTACTGCTTCCTCGCTTAGCGCATTCCAATTATCAACTTATTTTACACTAAAGAATTACATCCTGACATCTTATTTTAAATGTAAAGTAATGAAAAAGGGCAAATTTTAAGAAGACTCAGGTTCAGGTATTCAATTGCAGGAGAGAAACTTCAAGAATCTGAGATTGTATTGACAGTTTTGCTTTCTGGTAGTGCATGTTATTTTTATGACTGTCACACAGGGACGGACAAAGATAATTGCTTGCAATGAGCCTAGAAACCCAGAGAGAAAGAGAGAGAGAGAGAGAGAGAGAGAGAGAGAGAGAGAGAGAGAGAGAGAGAGAGAGAGAGAGAGAGAGTATAGTAAACAGCGTTTGGATTTTAACTAACATACGGGTGGCCTTTTGGCATGTAAAAAAAAAAAGTAATATATAGATATATTTGCGTGGCTTATATGAGGTTTCAACTTCACCATGTAACACCCTTCTGAAATATACTTCAGAAAAAAAAATACATATTTGCAAGCTGGACAAAGATGAAATATAGTACAACTGTAGTGACGGAGATAAGAAATCTACATTGTTGTTCTATGGTAGCGTTTAGGGCTGGAAATTAACTGGTTCCAGATTCGATCTTAGCCAGGAGTTATAAATTTTAGGGTCGTGATTTCCTATAGTCTACCTGATTATTCAGCCATTGCATGGAGATCTCTGGGTCCATTTGATTGGAGAGTGGCTTGGACTATGGGTGCTTGGTATGTTAATAGTAGGGTTTTAAGTCTCTTACAGTTTCTAGCTTCTGCCATTCGTTGGAAACCATTAACGTTCAACCTTTCTTCTTCTTGTTCTTCTTCTCCATCTTCTCAACTTTAACCCATTTTTATATGGGGTCGCCGTTGTGAATGAGTCGTCTCCATCTATTTCTGTTCTGTGCTTCATTTTCATCAATACCCTTCCATTGCAATTCTTCCCCTATACAATCACGCCATCTTTTTCTTGGTTTTCCTTTCCTCCTTCTACCCCAAATTCCATCTCCATTGTATGTCTTCCAACATGATGTTCGTCCCGTCGTAGCAGGTGTCCATACCATCTAAGCCTTCCCTCATGTATTTTCTCTGATAATTCAACTACCTTTGTCGATCCTCATATATACTCATTCCTTCAACCTTTATGATGAAAAACTGACAGAATTAGACTTGCCACCACTTGAAGTAGAAAAAAGAGTGAGGTTATTGTGACTGTTTTTAATTCCTCCACTGATTAGACAGAGTTGACAGGGAACGATAATTTCAGATTGGATAATTCAGAACTAGGAATTACGATTTTAGCTGCATAAGAGAACCTTTTTAGGGGATATATTGTAGAAATTTTCAGTGTAAGAATATCTGATAACAAAAATTCACTCATTTAAGAGACCGGAAACAAAAGATGGATTCATAGTTACAAGGAAAGATATGTGATTAAAAATGGACCAACGAGAGAGAGAGAGAGAGAGAGAGAGAGAGAGAGAGAGAGAGAGAGAGAGAGAGAGAGAGAGAGAGAGAGAGAGAGAGAGAGAGAGAGAGAGAGAGAGAGAGAGAGAGATTCATACTTGCAAGGAAAGATATGTGATTAAAATGGACCAACGAGAGAGAGAGAGAGAGAGAGAGAGAGAGAGAGAGAGAGAGAGAGAGAGAGAGAGAGAGAGAGAGAGAGAGAGAGAGAGAGAGATGAATTGAAACTTCAGTTTCTATTAAGTTACAGAGCTGAAATGGAGTGGTGATAGTTTATAGAACTCCGTAGATGAGTTGCAAATGGTCTACATCACTCACACCTGCGCCTATATTTAAGTATTCTCTCTCTCTCTCTCTCTCTCTCTCTCTCTCTCTCTCTCTCTCTCTCTCTCTCTCTCTCTCTCTCTCTCTCCTCTCTCTCTCTCGTGAACCTATCCCAGTATTTGTCTCTTCAGTCCTTAGCTCTCTTGCACTCATTATTGAACCATACATCCCTTCACAATGACTGAGAGCGTTTTCAAAAGGCAGTTTCTTCTTCTTCTTCTTCTTCTTCTTCTTCTTCTTCTTCTTCTTCTTCTTCTTCTTCTTCTTCTTATTATTATTATTATTATTATTATTATTATTATTATTATTATTATTATTATTATTATTATTATTATTATTATTATTATTATAATTATCATTATTATTATTACTATTATTATTATTATTATTATTATTATTATTATTATTATTATTATTATTATTATTATTATTATTATTATTGTTTTTATTATTATTATTATTATTATTATTATTATTATTATTATTATTATTATTATTATTATTATTATTATTATTATTATTATTATTATTATCATTATTATTATTATAATCATTATTATTATTAGTATGCGCAGTAGCAGTAGTAGTAGTAGTAGTAGTAGTGGTAGTGTTTGTGTGTATAAAGTATATTTCTGATCGAAAAAACAACAACAAAATATGGCAAATAATACCCCCCCTTACGACTGCGTCAGTGTGCCACATATGGAGTACATCACTTATCAGACTTATAGAGGTAGATAATTACAATTTTTCCCTCACTAATTTTTTCCTCTCCACAGTCCAGCTGATATTATAGATTATAGCGTATAAGGTGTGATGAAACCCTGTTATCTATGTTCTCTATCATTTCTGTTGTAACCTATAAACTGGCTTCAGCGAGGCATGATATGTGATTACCTAATTGTGATTACCTAATTGTGTTTACGGGAAAGAGCCCAAAGCTCGTATCTTCCCGTCTCCTGATCGGTTCCATTTTATACTTAGTGATACTTATCATACCTGTCCTTAAAACTATGGATTGAGATAGCATTAACTACCTCCTCGCTTAGCCAATTCCAATTATCAACTACTCTTACATTGAAAAAGTATTTCCTTACATCCTGCAAAGAAGTTTTCTTACGAAGCTTCAAACTATGACCTCTAGTTCTAGAGCCAGCCATATCGAAATATCGATCCCTATCCACTCTATCATAACCATGAAGGAATTTAAAGACTGTCACCATATCCCCCCTTACTCTTCTAGCTTCGAGTGATGGTAAGTCTAATTCCCTCAGCCTCTCATCATAACTGAGATTGCGTATTTCTGGCACCAGTTTCGTGGCATGTCTTTGAACTTTTTCAAGCTTAGCTATGTGCTTTTTCAAGTGCGGATTCCAAAAGGGGGCTGCATATTCGAGTTTTGGCCTCACATAGGTTACATAAATATTTCTGAACATTTCCTTGTCCATGTGCCTGAAGGCTACCCT